>BROF01004976.1:73275-85873 GCA_024346535.1 Eptatretus burgeri
CTCACTCTCTCCATCCCTCACTCTCTCCATCCCTCACTCTCTCCATCCCTCACTCTCTCCATCCCTCACTCTCTCCATCCCTCACTCTCTCCATCCCTCACTCTCTCTCTCTCCACTAATCACGCCAAACTACTGGGCCAATTGCCATCAAACTTGGCACATGGACCAGGTTCGACCTCGCGGTGAACACGGGCTACTTGGAAATATACATATATTTTTAATGACCGTTAATAATGATATCAAATTATATTGTGCCCGTTTGTGGGCACGTCCTCAACGTCGCTGGCAATCATTGGTTTAAACTCGCATATTATGTCACACTTTATGTCATTGCATCATGCCTAACCCTAATCCTAGCTTCCCATTATTTTAGTTGTTATATTACCTTCACTGGAGGAGAGGGTACAGCATTTGGGTCTGTTTGTCTGTCTGTGTGTTTCTGTTTGTGTGCACAAAACAGAGTACGGTTTTTATCTGCAACCATTGTGGGATTGACACAAAACTTTCATCATTGAAGCAACTACTCATGCAGAACGTTTTGAGGTTAATTATGATGTCATAGGTCAGCCATGTTGTGTGGCAGCCATGTTGGAAAAACTTTGGACCTCTGTTATATCTGAACGCTTCATGGAGAAACAAATGGAATCTTGGCAGATGTGAAGTACTCCCCATGGGAAACAAGTGATTTTTTTTTTTGATGGTTGTAGGTGGCTTCGTTATGATGTCATTATTGCATACGTCGAGCACTTTATCCGTTCAGTATGAAAATATTTGAGGCTCATCTAGGGCTAAATTGTATGTGGGGAAAAAGTTGATGACGTCATTGGTCATGTACTTCAGCAGCGATATTGTTTTTAACATAAAGACCTACAAAAATCTTCTTCTCCAAAATGGCTGAACAGATCGAGGCAAAACTTTACAGGTCTGATCGCCTCTCCACGAGGAACAAAAAATTCTCCATCTATGACACCATAGGTCACATGGTTTGGCAGCTATATTGGATTTACCCTCAAACCTTTAAAAATAATCTTCTCCAGAACGGCTTGACAGATCGAGGGGAAACTTCACCCACATGTTCCCCAAGACTTGGGGATACCAGGGTGTTCACAAATAATTTAGAGGTCACATTGTCTGGCAGCCATATTTGTTTGAACGAAAATCTTAAAAAAATTATTTCTCTTCAACAGCTTCATCAATCGTATATTATAAAACATCTATTCCCCATGAAGGACAGATTCACCATCATGCTCGCCTGCTCCGCAGATGGTGGCAAGCTTCCTGCGTATGTTGTGTTGAACAGGAAGACAATGACGAAAGACAAGTTTCCAGCTGTCATTGTTCATGCGCAGTAGAAGCGGCGGATAGACGAGGGACTGGTCCAGGACTTGGTGTGCATGGTCTGGAGTGGTAGGCCGGATGGTGGTCTCTCCCAACAATGGAGCATGCTCGCCCTGGATGCATTCAGTTGTCACAGGACCACCGACACCAAAGCGCTGCTCCGTCGGACCAACACCGATCTCGTCGTCCTCTCAGGGGGGATGACATCACTCAAGCAGCCTCTCAATGTGTCCATCAACAAGCCATTCAAGGATGGGCTACGTCGCTGTTGGTCTGACTGGATAATGAGTGGGGACTAGACCTACACCAAGAGCAGGAGGATGAGAAAGTTCGACCTTCTGATGATTTGCGGCTGCATCGTCAAGGTGTGGGAGGAGATACCGTCGGACATCATCAAGCGAGTTTTTCTGAAATGCTGCAACTCCAACAACATGGACGGCACAGAGGACGACATAATTTGGGAGGAGGAGGCTGAAAGTGATGGTGACAGAGACGTAACTTGCTTTACCTTGATTCGGACAATGAGTTACGTGCCGTCTTCAACGACAGCATTGACAAGGACTTCCTCAGGTTTCACTGAGAAGCTTCATCAAACCCAAACGGCCCTTTTCAGGGCCACAAATCCACAAGAAATATGTATGATATCAGTATGAATCCCTTTTCTTCCTTTTTTCGAGTAACAAAAAAAATCCTCTTTAGGATATTCAAAAATAAGAAAGAACCAGAGAGTTGGTGTCAAAGCCACCCAATGCTCGCCTGTTTATACATTTATCATTTTTAAAAGACGAGTCTAATAATATTTTTTATAAAGCATTGCAGTGAAGTCTGATCGAAATAATTTTAAAGCAATATATGTATTTGTATATTGTAATCAGTAAACGAGTACACATATTAAATGAATGGCAAGCGTCTAGTATAAACAGGTGAGCATTGGGTGGCTTTGACACCATCTTAGGTTGAAATTTTAAAGATTTTATAAATCATTTGTTAATTTCAACTTCACTACACCAATAGTATATCCCAAAGGAACCTCCATGCCAAATATCAGCATCCTAGTACACATATGAAATGAATGGCAAGCTTCTAAATAACTTGCACCAAAAACTTTAACATTTTCACGCTGACGCTGATGCTGACGCTCACGCTCACGCCGGGGGTATCGCTATAGCTCTCTGTTCTTCAAACAGGCGATATAAAAAACTAAAAACTTCTTTGCGTCCTCTCCTATCTCTTCAAGTTCTTGAAAATGAGAACAAGACTGTTAGACAAATTTTAGCAGACATGGGAGTAGGCATGTTGATACCTCCGTCACTTTGTTCCGTACAAAGTTAATGTACAAACGTATTTAGATCTAGATCAGAAAATAAAATGATCAATATATTCATTTATTTTGAGGGTAAAAAACACGGGTGCGGTTAATACACCGGAAAAGTTATTTTATTTTATTTTATTTTATTTTATTTTATTTTATATTTTAAAAATACTTATTTATTTGTTTATCGGGTGAAAAACGGGTGAGGTTAATACAAGGCTGTGGTTTATACACCAGAAAATATGGTACTTCTTGTGCATGTTATTGTACCATTTTGTTGCCTTCGAGTTCGAGCCATATTAGATTTGTTGCCGAACTTCAACAGTTCCTTTGGTGGTTCCCATACAGCACACAAAACCTTGTTAGCCAGTTTTACTTGTATGATGGATCAAAGTGTACCATTTGCATGAAGATGTGAATGGGTTATCGGCTTCTGTTCGTAGCCCACAAACTCTTTCAGCTTATCCATTTGTGCAGATGTAAACGGAAGCAATCTGAGTATTTTGCAGAGAAACATTCCACTGAGTTAAATGGCCACGCTTCTTGCTTTGAAAATCAAAAAATCTTGCTTAGTTTAAGACATCAAAGGGCAATTTATCTTCGGCCTGAGAAGCAGCCTTCATGTAAAATGATCTCACTCCTTTATAGAACTTCCTTTCATCGGCAATGCAAATTTATGTCACCTTGATCAACAAGTTATTTTTCAGCCTCTGCTTTGTTACTGTTCCAACTGTGAGTTTGGAGTCATTCAAGTAGTTTTGTGATATGTCATCACCTTTGATATATAATCTACCTGTTTGATGACATCCAATATAACGAACTCAATAAGCAGCTTTTTGAGGAAAACTCAAATGATGTCAGCTTCCAAGGTATTCACTGGGATACTCTCACGGCAGAAGGATGTTGATGCGAGTGAAAGTAGGAAGCACCAACTTGTAGAAAAGCAAGTGTACTTCAGCAATAGGATCTTCAAAGACAGCAAGTAGCTTACTGAATTTTGCTTGTGATGCATGTTCACATTTGAAATAGCTTTGCTAAGAACTGTGGAGTTGCGAGATTCTATATGCAACTTTTTCTAAGCTAACCCATCAAACACTGACATATTCTACCTGACGACTTCATGGTAATCATTGTCACGGAAAGCACAAAATTATTTAAGAATACCTTTATGTTCTGTGCTTTCATCACACTGATTAGAGTACTAGACTGTTGTAAAATGTTTGCAATTTCCAATGGCAGATCTCAAAAAATCCCCAAAAAAACTTTCCTTTTATTTCCAGAAGTCCCACAACCCTATGAGATTAGCTTTTGTGGCTGTGAGAGCATGAGACTGGAGCTAAAATTGAGATTTGCACCAAAAACATGAGATTTGGCTTGTCTGTGGAAAGGCTTAATGGAATCAAAGGTTATTGTTACCCCCTATTGTTATTTGTTTCCAGTCCCAAGCAGTTATCTAATTAGTCTCGGCCTGAACTGCGTGCGTGCATGCCTATATTTCACTTTAATTTTTCTGCTCTGCAACCGCTTATTCGATTGATGCAAAATATTAAACTTCGGAATGACTCCCCATGGAGGATATTTTATTAATCTCTGATGTCATAGGTCACATGGTATGGCAGTGATAATGGATAAAAAAGAAAATTTGACATCTGAAACGGCTCAACGAAAAAAGTTAAAACTTGGCAAATGTCAAAAACTTCCCATGGGGTGTATAGGGTGATAACAATGGTGTCATCGGTGAAGTGGTATTCCAGCCATAATTGGTTGAATCGAAATGTTTATCCCCAAAAATCTGGAACTTCACAAATCTGATGTACAACCCAGTGTGAGTGAATAATTAAACTTATGACATCATTGGTCATATGTTCTGGCAGTATTGGACTGAAAATAAAAACGTAAAAAAAAAAAAAATCATCTTCTCCAGAAATGCTTAACGGATCGATGTGAAAGATCGTGATATAATTGCTAGCCATGGGTTATGTATTTTGAAAATTTCAATGTCATAGGACACCTGGTCTGGAAGCCATATTGGATTTAAGCTCAAAACTTAAAAAAAAACAAAAAACATCATCTCTCAAGCCGCTGGGGCAATGGATCCGTAACGTGAAGTATATCATCGACTACCCATTCGGATACAGGGGTGATAATTAAGACATCATCAGTCACGTGGTTTGGCAGCCATATTAGATTTAACGACAATCTAAAAATGATTCCTTCTCTTGAACCGCTCAATGATTGATGTGAAATTTAATATATATGATCAATTAGCCATTATCCAGTTTGAAATTTAAACATCATAGGTCACACTGTCTGGCAGCCATGTTGGATTGAAAGCAAAACCTTTATCAAACCTTAAAAAAAAATACATATCTTAAACCATTGGACCAATGAATCCAAAATTATAAGTATATCATCGACTATCCGTGGGGAAACAAAAGTAATAACTAAAACGTCATCAGTCACATGGTTTGGCAACTCTCATCGAGTGACCCAGTGAGTGAAAAACATTTTTGAAAATCCTCCTCTGAAACTGCTGAACTGATGGAAGCGAAACTTTTTAAATCACTGTGTCCAATCAAATTTGGGTGGCTTGAGCCGTGGCCATAATAACTGCTCATTTCATATTAATCTTCGTTAATGCAATTTTGCCTAATGTGCACAAAATTGCTTGTTAAATATCCTAATAATCAATAAAGCTACAGATAATGGCAATGTATGTGACATAATAGGTTGCAAGGAAAATATGGGTATTTGGGCCGTAGTAGTAACGTGTTCGGTTAACGATGGTATTTTTGTTCAGAATGATCGCTTGAGGTGAGATTATGCTTTCCACTAATGTTACTCATTTTGCTTGTTGTTTCATATTTGTCATTCTATGTAAATTTATTAATTTCATAGTTCGAATTGGGAATTATTAAAATATGTTACAGTTCAAGTACGGGCATGTCTTAACCACTTCAAAGTTACTTTCTAGTTTGTAGTGAATGTATTGGTGGACGTACGTGTTACCGATAAAAGTTGACTTGAATTTTGAAATCGTCGTGTCAGTTCATCTTTAAATGATCTTTTTTGGGTATGTATTTTTAAGCAGTAGCAGGTTACCTCTTTAATAATGACAATTTACTTTCTGTAAGCAAAGCTTTAGATATCACTTAATAAATGTACAATTGAGCAGCTCAGTTTAATTCTTTTTCTTGATTTAAATTCTGGATTTTTCAGTCATCACCCATGCCTCTGTATAGGTAAGTCAAATTGGATGTGCATTCAGACTTTGTCTGTGGTATGGCTTTGGCAAACTCTTTAATTAGAGGTCCTACAAGAAATAGCTCTGACAATTAAAATTGACTCCTATGTTTGGGTGGAAATGAGCAACAAATGTTCCAGTTGAACTGAAGCCTGGTGTTGGCTTAGCGGTTAGAATGGCTGATTTGGGATCCTAGGGTCCTGAGTTTGAGCCCCGTTGGCTGCTGAATTAACACCAGGTGGAGTTGACTCAGCCTGTCATCCTTCCGAGGTCAGCAAAATGAGTGCCAGCGTACTGGTAATAGGGACACTGCATCAGCGGCATAGCCGCGTCCCTAACCAATGATGCACCCAGCAGCCGAGAGACAGAGTGTGTGTGTGGGGAACTCGGGGTAATGAATCGTTCGAGGTTCTTGCTATTTTTGCATACAGAATACTTAGATAGTTTCTTGGTTGGCTGTATTTCCAACATTGAACTATTGGAAGGATGTTGTCTTTATAAGTTTTGTTTGGAGTGTTCCTTTTGATCATTTATGAATATGCTTGAAAATCAGGATGTGGCCTGTCTTCGAGGTTTTTTGGTAACATCCCAATGCAGCATGCAGATTGCATCAATCTTCAAAAATGCTTTTCTCATCAAGGTTGTGCTCCCTTCCTGTTCACACAGACCATGTCTACCTCCGGTTCTACCCATCTCAGGTGGCGGCAGGCTGCGTTGCAGCTGCAAGAGCCTGCCTCCACTTATCTCCAACGTGGCCACCACAGTTTCAGCGCCTCACAAATTACTCTTGGGACCACCTTGCACCATGCATGGAGCTGCTGTTACTGTGAGCATGACAAAACAGGGGTCAGGAAATTAGACAAAGTGGTTGTGGAGTTGTCAAAGAATGTGTTTGTCCATAATTTTATGGGTCAAATACACAATTTTAAGTGTCAACCTGTGTTCAGATGGAATCAAATCTTTGTGCTTGCATGCATTTGGGGCTGCCTGGTGGAGTGGACTACAGGTTTCAAATGTTGTCACATTGGACTGCCCAGAAGGGGAAATTGCTTCATGTTAAATGCTGACATTGATTTGGCACACTGACTTAATGAAGTTGAGATCGTTTTAAAAATGATTTTCTTCTAATTGTACGAAAATCGAAATGACGTTGCGTTCTTTTGTCGCAGGAAGTCGTTCTGCATACAGTGGTTTCTCACGTCTCTTCTCAATTTAAGTTCATGCATATCAACTGATTTCCATTTTAATTGGTTTACGTTTGCAGCTACTCTTTGTTTCAAGACCAATATTTACACGTTTTGCTCACGGCAGGCATGAATGGCATCCAAGCATGCTCCTTGAATACAGCACCACTTTTTGACTTCCACATGGTGACATCAATACTTCTGGAAGCAGCAGATCATTTGTTCAAAGATATTTTGTACTTTTAAAGGACATTAAAGCACAAAAGAACAACTGACTTAACATTTTTTCTGACAGATATTTTTTGCTGACACCATTTTTCAACTAAGTGTTTGCAGAACATAATGTCTATACAAGACCATGGAGCTTTGTTGATGTACCATTTTGTCATTTGATGATCTAGTATGTTGTGGAACATTGGTGAAAGTGCTTTTTTTCTGTTGTCATGGCAGAGCGCATGACAATGACTCCAAGGAGGCTGCCAAGCAAAGTCCACTGCAGCAACACTCCCCTAGGCCCCAGCACATCTGCGATGTTCCTTTTCCAAACTCACCTGTCCACCACCACCATTCGTTACACCTCCCGAGTACGCATTCCCACCTAGCTCCAACCAACACCACAGTGGCAAATGTGGGACTACTGCCTGATTCTTTAGACATTGTGGCACAACACGGCTTAACAGTACCGACACACAGTCTCTCTCTGCAAGAGAGTCCGGGGCTGTTGACCAACCAGCCGCGTGTACATCTTCATCACCATCACCACCATCAGCTTGGACCAGCAGTGGGTATAGGTACCACCCAAGGATTTGGGCACGTGGAACCAGGAGGGACAGCGGTACACAGGTCCCTGGGTCTGGCAAACTATCCCCTGGCAGCACTACAGGGATTTCCAGTGCAAAACCACCACCCAGTCACATTAGAACTGGCTATGGTGACTGATGCAAAGCCCTTCCTTGGTGCTGCTTACCCAGGCGGGTTTAAAGTGTACAGCCATTACGAGATCCCAGCGACATGTTTTGAGCGGTAATAGGTACGATGCCTTAATGTTTTACCTTATCGTATGACTCTTACTCGATGTTTTCTAAAATATGTGTCATTTTTACTTCTTTCTGTTGTATATGTGTTTCGTGGTGCCATTTTTGGCGAGGTCATTCTCAGGCACATGGCAGTCCAGCAGTTGTGTATCTCTGTCTGTCTGTTTGTCTGTGTCTATCAATTTGGCACAAACCATTTAGCAATGCAACCTCAGGTAAGGAATATTTGAATTGAATAATATTGATGGCTCATAACAGCAAGAATGTTTTGTTCCTCTCCGAAAAGAAGACACTTTGGGGTTGCTGCTTAACTCCGTTGAGTTCTTGAAACGCTTTTTTGGGGAAATATGAATAATTTTTGACAGCAAGTCAAAAACCTTTTTCGTATTCAAAAGCAATTTTTTTTTACTTTATTTTAAATGGCACCAGGAATCTCACCTACAACTGCAAAAAGACGTGACACTGACTTCAAATTCATTGGAAAAGGTTCAACATCATTGCCGAGTTTTATTTTTAGTTGAGGACCCTTCCTTCATTGTCGAGAGGAGGGAGGAGGAACCTGTTGACTTCCCCATATGTCCCAATATTGTATGCAGAATCTGTCATCGTGGCCTTTTTTCCTTTGCTTTATCTGCACCGGTGCTTTTGATTGGAGATGTAATTTCCCCAACAAGAGGAAGAAGAATTACCTGATATGAGGTCACACTTGAGCAAATGCTTTCGAGCAAAAGTGACGAACATGGATTTTACGAAGCCAACCCAGTCAATTGAAGTCTTCATTTGATTTATCAACGTGGACCGTCAAAATCTCTTGGGTAGTTAAAATGGAAAACCGAAATCGTTTTTGGTCAAATGTCCTTGTTATAAAGCATTTTAGCTCCGCAAACGTTCTCTTACCTGTGCAGGAAAAAAAAGGTTAACCAAACGGTAGCAGGAGCATGCACTGTTTAATGCCAATGGACTGATGCCCTCTAGAGTTTACCAGCCGACATTCCGTGAATTATTTATTTTGTTTGCTTTTCTTTTTTTGGAGTTTCAAGTTATTGTTGTTGTTGTTATTATTATTGTAATATTGATGTTTTTTTTTTTTTTTTCAATTCTATTTTAAAATGATACTTGATGCATTTTGTCGTTCAAGATGACTCTTAAAACACGAGCATCATGTTTGTTCAATGCTGTTCATGTAGTTTGTGCTGTATTTGGACATTCATCCCATCATGATAGCATACTGTGAACTTTGCTCTTGTGTCTATATTCTCATGGAGGGGAATGATTTGTAATTTGAATACTTGAATTGCCATATTACCTCCTACAGGAGATATGAATTTGCACTGGCTTTATCAACTTTTCTCTAGTCGTTTTATTTTATCCTTTCATTTTTACCCGAAAGGGGAACATCGCACAATGACATTCAAAGAGCGATTAGAACTATGCACTCAGGAAAAAAAAAACAGCTTTCAAACTTCTTTTTAAAGTTCCCCCAAAAAACCCCACATTTACCAAGTGTTCTATTTAATTGCCACACAGCTCCATTTGTCTTTTTATTTATTTTCAAAGCTTTGCTATTTGGACCACACAGACTGCCCACCGGAATTCCTCCAGGCCTTTTTGATTGTGTGATACTTTTTGTATTCCATTTCATAATTGCCCCTCTGTTGCTCATTTATTTATTTGACATAACAATGGGAGGTTTTTAATGTTAAAACTACTCTGCTTTCTCCATCAGTGTGAAACTTAGATGTTTTAAACTTTTATTTGATATCTTGTGCATTTTAAAACCATTTTTAATTTGTGCTTTTTCTGGCTGCCTTTTCGGCTTCTCCTTTTTCTGAAGCAGTGTGGAGGATTGGGGGACGTTTGAGGGGGAATTTTGTCGGCGATTGTCAATTTTAATCATTATTTTTAACGTTCTGAAGTGCTATTTTGATGAGCAGGCCACCCCGTGATACAAATGCCGGGATGTTGATTTGAGTGTATGCTCTGTGTTGTATTTTTTTTTTTTCGTTCTGCCAGAATCTGTATGTAACAAGGGCAGTAATTTTGATTTTTTATTTTTTTTTATTTTGTACGTTGGTAATTTCATGTTGCTCTGCGTGTTCACTGTTTTATCATGAGCATAGCCTTTTAAGATTGCTCCATTTTATTGGATAATGAAAATGTTTTTGTTTTTTTTATACTTTAATGAAGTTCTGCTTCACTTTGTACAAGTATAACTAATTTTGATTGCTACTTTGAAGTTTACTTGAACTTACTCTAGTGAAGATCGTGTATGCAATTAAACACTACAAATGTACCTTTTTATTTTATTTATTTTATTTTTTTTCAACAGATCTAGGCTCATGGAAGAGCTGAATATCGGAGGTGACATTGACACTGTGATGGAGAGGAAGAAACTGGCATACAAGGGATGACAGAGAAATTAACACAGGCGGCAGAGGTAGGTACGTATTGGCTTGAGTGGACAAGACCATGAACTTGTAAGCACACAAGAAAAACTGCCAAATGGGGTAAGTGTGAAAGAATGTGGGAGAACAGGAAAGATCAGAAATAGCGAGAGGGGATATCGTGAGAAGATGACAGCTCGCCACTTTAAAGGAGTGAATTAAATAAAATCTGATTGGACAGATTCAGGAAAGCAGTTTCACACTTGCGAGAAGAGCGGGGGGGGATAGTTTGAGCAGTTGGCCTGGGTTTGGAGACTGCAACAAAGTTCAGATTGCTTTCAGAATGAGGATGGCCTTGTCAGGCTCGTGAGGGGCAAATAGCATAGCAGACAGGTTTAAAGAACAGAAATGAAGTGATCGAAAACTGCTACACCACAAACCTGTCTGGAGTGGGAGAGGAGGGTCCTTGCTCTTCAGGGTCCTGTAAAGTTGCTCCATTTTTGCATCAAACTTTTGGATTATACTGCTTCCATGAGTGCAAGGTAAATATCTTGGCAGCACCAGCCCACGTGGACATCCAAACTCTTACAGCACTGTCGATGAAGGATTTTCACATTCTTTGTAGCTGAGAACGGCCGAACACTAACTTATGGACCACTGGTATAACTTGCGGACGGACCTCTCGTAGCTTCCACCATCCTTTTGCTGCGTTTGAGACTTGGGAGTAACTGCTGAAATCTCTCCATCCGGGTTCTTTCTGACATCTTCGATCTTTGTTCCTTTCACATTTCTTTCTACTTTTTCACATTTCTTTTTTTTTTTTGTTCTAATTCTTGCTTTTTCTTTTCTTTTTTTGTTTATTTTCCTCTTTTATCACTTTTACTCTTAATTTCTCTTTCTTTATCTATCTGTCTATGAAGAAGTGAATCCTCACCAAAAATTTTTTTTGTAAGGTTCAGTTGGCTGCACCTGGATGGCTTTTGAATGTACAGGAGTAGCAGCTGAAACCCCGAATCCTATGCAATTTCCTCCTGATGACACTATCTTTGCTTCGTCGGGTTCCTTATGATGACTCCAATGCAGTATTTGGTCTTTTATTTGATTAGTTCTGAGGAGGTTTCCAAGGTGACTCCCTGCCCTGGAGGTAGCTTGGATATATGATCAGCCTTAGAACAGTCATAGCAGATTATGGATGGATTTAAAGGCCTCATCTTAGATGATCCTGTTGTTTCTTTTCTCTGGCCAAATAAGTAATTTGTTCAGGCCTTGTGAAGCATCTGCAGGTTCCCACAAGTAGGATTTGTCTTACAGGTAGAAAAGGCAAGATGCTTCCTTGCTATTGCTTCATAAAAAAGCTCATGTATACCATGGGTAAGATGTTGCACAGCAGAGCTGGAGGTGTGAGGGATTGAATTGATACACGAGAGAGAGAGAGAGTTTGACCACGAGAGAGAGGTCCAGGCATGCACTGTCACTGTGTGGCCAAGGAGATGGAAAACAAGCTTGAAAGAGAAAACGTACAGGCTCGTTCGTTCGTAGGTATGCAGCACAAGGCTGCGGGGTAGCATCACCGTTTAACATCAATCCGAGGGACGGCACACACATTGATGAACCCCCATGCCTGTGAAATACCGGGGCTGACAGTTTTTAGCTGGGTCAGGATTCAAACCCAGGCCAGACCGCTTGGAGGTGAGTGTGTGTACCTCTAGGCCATTTTGTCAGCCCCACATGCAGACTAGTCCAACTTGTTTAATGCCCAGACACTATGATGCTAGCTCACAGAAGACTGCCAACAAAATAGACAATTTCACCAGCATGTCCATTCACTGGCTGTCTTCCATGAGTTGCCATGACATCTCTGTCTGTCTGGCAAATATATATTGAGGAAGGGTTGTTGAAATTTGTCATTTCGAACTGTTCATCATGATAAAAACACGAAGTTTTTGACAGATTGCTTCAAGCCATTGTTTAAAGGAACAATTCTTAAATTACTCGGCCTTGCTAGATTGCTGACAACTGGTGAAGGGAAGAGTGGATAAAACAAATTGATCAACCTATCTGTCTTCCAATAAGAGATTGAAACCCTGCACCTCAATTCATGA
>BROF01004977.1:0-14556 GCA_024346535.1 Eptatretus burgeri
TATGTATGTATATATATATGTATGTATATGTATGTATTTATATATATGTATGTATATGTATGTATTTATATATATGTATGTATATATATATGTATTTATATATATGTATGTATATATATATGTATGTATATATATGTATGTATATATATGTATGTATATATATGTATGTATATGTATGTATATATATATGTATGTATATATATATGTATGTATATATATGTATATATATATATATATATATATGTATGTATATATATATATATATTGTTGCGGTTGTGGAAATTCACAGAACATCATTCAGGTTTCCCGAAGATCAGTTATTTTGATAAGTATGTGTTTCAGGTTAGAATCCCTCACCGATGTGTAAAGGGAATTTGTTCGTGTGCCGGGCTGCGAATCTTTGAGGTAGCCATTTTTCTTTCTCTGTCTTTTATTTAAAACAACACAACATCCTCATCATCGACAAACAAAGCCATCTTCCCAACCCAGCATCTCCTACAACACGAAACAAACAGCAACCGTCATCTCCTCACCATCAACAAACAACGCCAACCATCTCCTGAACAAACAACGCGAGCCGATTTGCATAAACGGATCAAAACGAGGGCTCCCCCGAAACCAACTGGTGACGTCGGACTTGTGGTTTCCTTCGAGGGGTGAGAGGTCAGAGGTGACGAGTGGGCGGAGCCTGGCTTCGGGTGAGAGTTTGAAGGGCGGGCACCCAGCCTTATAAAATGGCGGAGTCGAGTCGCAGAAGGGAGTAAGTCGTCGGTGGCGAAGCAGTCAGTAAGGTGTTGGTGGCAGAGAAGTCAAGGTGTCTGTGGCGGGGAAGTCAGAGAGCACCAGACGAGTGTCGGAGGTCGTCGGAGAACAGCCGGAGAGGAGCGCACACCAGAGGTCCTGCCAGCTGCGGTGGAGTCGAGCAAGCTGCGTCGTGTTCCGGGCGAACGGCACTGAAACGGTCGAGCGACGTCGCTGAGGTAGTGAACGGGCCCCCAAGAGCATCAACTAAAAGAGCAAAAAGACCCGTTCACTCCTCCGAGCGCGTCGCCGGCCAGGCCCGACCGACCAGGCTTCAGTGGAGGCCGGACGACCGAAGGGAACCGAGCAAGCCGCTCGCCAAGCTGCTCAAGCTGCCCGGCCGCTCAGGGACCGGCGCGTTGCGACACAAGGGCCAAGCAAGAGACACCAGGGGTCACCAACCCGAAGACCTTTGAGCCGTCACAAGGGGCGGTCAGGTAACCTGCCCGGCTTCTTGTGAGCCCTCGGTCATCCACGCTCCGAGTTGGAATATAGGCTCACGAGCCCGTTTCTTTTCTGGGGCTTTGTATGAGAGTGTTCTGTGGCACCTTGTCTTTATAAGTAGAATCGTTGATTTAAGTGCGTGCCTGCACATAATAGACATCGGCTGTAGGCTTTGCTTGTCATGTCCCCTTTCCCCATTGATTGCTCATTTGTAATAATAAATGCCCCCATTGTTTGAATGTCAATCTGCTCGTTGCGTCATTTCCTCCCATTGACTTCCACGGCGCGTTCGGGAAATTAGCCGGCTATTAAAGCCAAATGAAAGTGGTCATTTGGTCCGACGGAACTTGGCGATTAAAACCGCTCGGCATCGTAAATGGAACGAGCGCGCTTAGCGGCTCGTTTCCGTACAAGTCCCGTCGAGGTATAAATTCTCGGTACTTCTGTCTGCGTGGATAATTATGTATATCAAGATTCGGCGATTAACCCTGTACCGCGTGGACAGAATATTGACGTTTATGGTGTGTTAAGGCACCCGTAGCAGGTTTCCGGAGTTGTCCGGAAGCTACGACTGAATTCCGGTTTTCAGCGAATTGCGCGACTGCGGTTGGGCCTTAAGCGGTCGTGCGTGGCCGTCTGAACCGGCTCATTCGTAACAATATGTTTGTATGTCTATATCTTCTTCTTCTTCTTCTTCTTTCGGCTGCTCCCGTTCGGGGTCGCCACAGCGGATCATCCGTATGATCCGCATAGTGATTTGGCACATGTTTTACGCCGGATGCTCTTCCTGACACAACCCTGGTCGCCTCTTACAACACAGGGATATGGTACACCTATTTTAACCGGGGTATACACCGGCCCAGTATACTGGTACTCATTTCGCCGACCTCGGAAGGATGACAGGCTGAGTCAACCCCCTGGTGTACTAATTCAGTGGCCAAACGGGGCTTGAACTCGGGACCTTTTGGATCCCAAGCCGCTGCCCTAACCACTGCGCCAACACCAGGCTAATATATATTGGCAAACACCAATATGTATCTACATATATATATATATATATATATATATATATATATATATATATATATATATATATATATATATATATAATCTGTAGACTGTAAAATTCGGTCCGTGACATTGAAAAGTGAATTGTCTGTAATGGTTTCTTCGGCTCCTTCTGCTGGTCTGATTCGCCGCGGTTGTGTGTTTGCAATACTCATTCACGGCCAAATCTGGTTGGAGAGCCCCTAACTACCTGGCGGCTCAACCATTCTTGAAGATCTGCGACCATAACAGCGCATCATTTTTTTTGGCAATCTTGTCATGTCATAAAATAAACAATTATCCAAAATACTTTAAAAAAGTGCTTCAAATGGCAAGGTCTGCAGCTGCTATTTTTATTCTTATTGTTCTTTTTATTATTCTTCAACTCACCCAACATGATTTATAACAAATTCAATGACACTTTTTTTTTTTCTACCATTTGGCAAAGTATGGTCGGGAGAGATGAAAGTGGAGAGACTGTTGACCATAATCATCGAGGGAATCTCTGATGCTTCCTGCTGGGCAATAGACAAAAAGTCATTTTCCTAGTCTAATCTGACTTTCGGATTGCAGTGGGAAATGGATGACCGTTTGGTGTAGTTTTGTCCGACAACTCCAAAAGTCAAACCTGGAAGTAATGAGATGGTTTAAATGGTGGCAATATGTTGTTTTTCTTTGGAATTAGACACCTTTGATAACATATTCGTTTCTTAACTGATGAATGGCTTATTATAGCCATTGCTGTTGCTTCCTCTTCTGATGTTGTTTATCATCATCTGTTTTGCACTTGTCTAATGGAATGCAGGATACCAGTTGTACATACAGTTGTTGGCTATGGAATATCCAGAGTTGATAACCAGCAATTTTAACAAGGTAATGATGTCGTGAAAAGCTCACTTCCCTCTTTTCTTGCTTTAATTTTTTTATCGTTTCTGCCCACCCTCACACCCCCCTTTTTAAAATGTAATGCATGAAGTAAAACGGATGATACAAATTCAGCATTGTCAGTGTAATACAGACTTCTGATGTCCATTTAAGCGTCTGCCAAATGTCAATCCTCACTTTGCCATTGCTTGCTCCTGTTTCATGTACCCGTTGCTTGTGCACCCTCTTGAAGTGAAACCAAATTTGTTTTCCAAATATGTGTGTATGTTGATATATGCCGGTGTATAGCCCGGTTACGCCACAGGTACCAAGTGTATTATGAGGGCGTTAATCCTCATTTCTCCTCAGAAGAACCGGACCTGGGCCAACACTTAAAATTAACTTCGTGGTCTGGTGGGTTGCTCAGCAACTACGAACGCCAGTCAGTTTACCATGAGTTCCAGTGTCCACTGTCTAATTTTGCCGTTTAACTCGAGGTCATGTGGCCTCCTGACCAGAGAACGCGCTCTCGGCAATGCACCAATCTTATCTTGATTCGATCTTATGTAAGGCGGACCAGCGTTTACCGCTATGATAGATTAATTAGTTTGGGAATTACCTCCCAGTCTATCTCGGTTTGGACAATGCTGGATCAATGGAAGGAAATGACATGTACGGACAGGTTGAAACGTCAACAAGGAATTTATTATTCAGGAATGCAAGGAATATTATATTATTATTAATTTATTATTCCTATGATAAATATTGCCTCAAGTTCCTTTGATGCAAAACATCACTTTCGTTATCATTTATTGTAGTAAGTGGTTTTTCTGTAGATTTACCTTTCATATTAAATGACTGTCGGTAATCACGTAACCATTCTTTTCTTGGACTTTCTTTATCAGGGGCATAGGGTAGGTCTTCATGTTTGTTATGAAGTTCTTCTGGATATTTTAAATCAACCTCAAAATAATATCCAACTTCAGCTTCATCCAATTCTTTTTGAGAGGAGATAACAATGTCTTGCAAAACTTTTTCATAATGTTTTTCTTTAACCCATTTAAATTTTCCATGAGGTAAATATTGTATTGAGATTTAGTCCACCCATACAAATTGTTAGCATCGTAATACATCAGGTAAGAGTTGTCCTCATTCTTATTATAATCAGGAAGATATTTGTTATTTGCTTTAGCATATCTCTTGGAACATACTTGAGATATTCCTCCTCTTTCAGCCTTCTCTATCATTAAAAGCATATCTATATCACTGACTAATTCCAAATCCTGTTTTGTCATTTTTAACATGGCACTCCAAGCCAAACCCGGGGCTGTGTAATGGTGAGCGAGGTCTAATGCATAAGAATTTTTCTTATGACAGACTGTTCTAAAAGTCTCAAACACATCAGTCAATAATAATATTTATTTTATTTAATTTTTTTATATTTTTACATATTTTATTTTACTTTTGTTTTTTTTTTGTTTTTTTTTTACAACTGTTATTTTACAAGATTCTTTATATTAAACTTCTCCCAAACCTTTATAGCTTGTGTATAATCTCTTATTGGAAATATGAGTTATTTTTTCAACTTGCTATAGAAACTTTCCCTTGATGGAAGTTGTTTCTTTAAACCTTTCAAATGAATCAATATAGTCATACGGATATATTCCTTTTTGTGATGAGAGATCAATCTCTTCTTGATTTGAGAAATGTGATTTTATGTTTCGGAAAGTTTTTAATATTTGATGCTAAGTTAGATAATGGACTTGCCATAAACTTGAATGTGTGAAGAAATCTGATATGGGTTATGGGGGATGTATGAATTGTTTTTGTGAATGAGATACATTTTGATCTGTGTTAGGAATGGCAGAAATATCTCCAGATGTCTTTGAAAGTTCATTTATAAATAGATGTGTCATAGTGAGCGTTGTGAAGAAAGACAGGAATAAAGTTTGCGGGCTTGTAATGAAGATGACAAAGGGAATGAGCTGGACCTCCATATGTACCAGTAAAATGACAATGATCCCTAACTTTAACCTCTCCCTCAATTTTTCTCCTCACAAACATGACAGATACCATTCTTCCTAAATTCCTTTTTCTCTCCCTTTGTTAATGACATTGGTTGATAGGTTTTAACCATTATTTCTCTTTGTCTTATAGTCTTTTTCTAATTGTCTTACAAACTCCTCTGTGGCGTCTTCTCCTCTATAAAGTTATAACTTGTATTTATCACCAACAGATGATTTGATGTAATAACAGAAACTACAAGGAGTATGTTTTTGATATTTATTTGTTGTATGATTTATTTGGATTTGGAGAAACTATCTGTCTTTTCAAGGGTACTTTTAAAATCAGCATATATCACAAAAGGATGTTTGTTAGATTTGTTGTGATCTTTGAATGATATTTTCTTCCTCGTTTTGGTGTATTAATTATGGTTGATTAATGATTACTACAGCATTTTGAATGTTGATTTAATCGTTCTTTTATATGAAAGAAGTTGAGACAACTCTTACAGGGATATGTTTTATTTGTTCTCTTGAATACTTGTGAGGTGATTAGTCTTGATAAATTTTTGATATAAGTGTAATGTGAATTTTTCCCCAAACGAAAACATAGTCGGTCAATGTGTGTTTCATCATTTTTATAGTTATTTGAAATTTTTAATATTTAAACTTTGTTTGTATCTGTTAATCCATAAACATTAACAGATAGATTATTCATTTTCTCAAATTTAGGAATATCTCTCAATGACATTGGAATCTTTAAATCTTTAACATTTAGCGTATTCTCGTATTTCTTATAATGTTCAACCCTTTCAGGTTTCCATTGTGGAGGATGGAAGTGAGCAAGAATAGACCATAGAAAACATTTATTATTATCTTTGTTTGGAATATTAACAACTGCTTTCTTAAGTTTTATCCCTTTTGGTAAAGCAATATGAGAAGAAGCATTAAGATCTGATTTTAAGATGTGTATATCTAAAAAGATTATTTTTGTTAGAGCAAATCCACGATCTACTACAGTGTTATCAACATCTTGTTCTTGTCTCTGGAGTTCATCGTAAACATCACATCTTACAAAATCTTTAAATGCTGTGATAAAGTGAGGGTTTGTCCTCATATAGGGAGTAGTTTCATCACCTTCTCTTACCATATTCAATTTTACTCCTATATAAAACTTAAAAGTTCAATCACTTAATGTGCTTTTAATTACAGTTTCAATACCTTGTTTAACCATATCAACAGCTTCATTGATTGAAGGTGGTCCAGGGTCTTCAAAGTGAAACAATCTTATTTTTATATGTCCTTTAAATGCCCATCAGTGTTTTCAATGGAGAATTTAGTGGCACCTTCCCTTTCTTCATTGTTCTGTGTTTGCGTGATTGAAGGTGTCTTCTATCATTTTTTTTTTTTTTTAAGAATATCAATATAACATCTATCACAATGTTTTGTTTCTTGTTCAAATGGAGATATTTGTCTGAAAAGATTGAATGTGTTTGAAATGTTTTTTTTTATAACATTTATATTCATGATTACAAACATCTCAGTACATTGTATTCATCATTTTTATGTAGCAAAACTTTACTTTAACTAAAATTTTCTTGATGAAAATTTCATTTAATTTATAGGTGAATCTGTGCTTAAAACCATTTTATCCACCAACTTTTTTACTTAATAAATACAATGTATCAAGAGACAAAAGACAAGTTTCAATCAACCTCTACATTTGTAAATGCTGAGAAATATGTCGAGGATGTAAAATTGAAGAAAGATAAATATAACAACCATTGGATAAAAACAATTATGGTGAATAATGAGTTCTTCAAGTTCCTTCAGTGGAAGGGCTTTTAGTATATCTGGAAGAACATCAATTAAAGTAGCTCCAACAAAAGTTTCTCTCCTACTTCTGGCAATATATTCAAAACAATAAAAACTATCAAAAAGGAAAAACCTTATGGATGAAGCTTTAGAAAGAAAAGATAAGACCATCTGTAATATGCAAGGAGAAATTTGTATTTTGTTAAACAACCCTAAAGATGTAAATCCTGATGAAATAAAGGATGTTAATATATCAGGTGTGTGGTGTCGTGGTAAAGGTGCTCCAAGGCAGACACGAGCGGGGGAACAGTTCAACCCTGCTTTATTGCACAAGCGAGAGCATGAGCGTACGTTGCCCGTAACTCCCCTTTATTACGTACTCGATGCACTCTACAAGCCACACGACTCACAGGCTCCCAGGCCACAACGGCTACAGCAACTACTACGACGCCCCAGGCGGCGTGCACTCTTATATCCCGCGCAAGCACGTGACCACTCTAAACCACTCCTCCACCACGCTCCCCACATCATGCCCTGTCCCCGCAGGCCCACTACACCACACTCCTCCCTCCTAAAACCATGATTATAAAATGACCATCATCATAATAAGCATAATCAGCACAGAATACCATGATATAAAAGCAGAGAGGTACAAAAATGATAATAACCAAAAAAAAAGCATAGGCACATCACACCATATAACGTGTCGATGCGAGCGAGTTGAACTGCAATGGTCAGGTTCCGAAGACTGAGTTGCACGACGAACCCACAAAAACCCTGACCGCGTTACAGATATCAAGAAGCAAGGCGGGAACCACAGCATCACTACGCAGCAGAAGCACCCCCAGGCGGCTCATGCTTACACGCCTTCCGGCGAAGTCGCGGTGACCTCCCGAGCAAACCTCCCCTGGCACCATCAAACGCCCCCGGCCGACAAGGCGGCACATCCCCCCCAGCCAGACCCGAAGCAGATAAACATTCCGAGGCCGGAAGCCCGCTGTCTGGAAGCTGTGGCGCCAGCGCAAACCCGACTGACCTTGGGCGGGGAAGCTGAACAGCGCCGTCGGCTGGATGCACCAACAACCTCATAACAACCCACGCATTACAATCAGCTGAGATTCCAACGTACGCCCATAACGGCCTCGGGCGAGAACAGAGAGTCGCGCCCCAGGCGCCAGGCACGTCTGGCCTTGCTGAAACCAGAGGTGGGGGTAACGCTGAACAGCGAACCAGCCCCGGCTCTGAGTCGATCTCTGAGACCCACACGGCAATTGGACGGCAGCAATCCCATACAAACCACACATCAAATCCAGTCATGTCATAAAGCAACAAGAACATCGTTTGCGCAGCTGCAAACTTCTTTTTTTCGTACAGCGCACCTCCAATATAATTCCCACACATGATAGAGTTAAAACCCGTGGCCTGCCCACGCAGCGGGAGGTCAATAAAACCTCTTTATTTGCCACGATCGCCCCCAAAGCCTTCATATCACATCGGTCATAATGAAAATCCCATTGACTGATCCCAGCCAAACATATTCTCACACACGAACTGTCAGCACTTATTTCAACAACGTTAAACTGCATCACTTGAGCAATGAAAACCAAATACGCAACGAACAGCAACCCATGAACCACATCACGTGTCCGTCTCTCGGTTGTCGTCGCGACGTAGCGATGACCTGCTTGTCATCGACAGTCGCGATCCGCGAACTTCTTGAACGCGACGGGCTCGCTGCCATTCCCCGCTGAAATCGCCTGAACGACACGGGCGCGCATTGCACCATGAGCGCAGCCGAAGCGCGAGAGCTCATCGCGGCTGGCATGGCTCCCGTTGCTCCAGAACCATACATCATCGTCGCAGGAAGCAATGAACAGCAGCTCACGTTGCATCGTCGCGGCCCCCGTCGCCGGAACCTCACCCTCGCGTCTCGAGGGAGGCCCGGGCCCACACAGAGGTACGTGCCCCGAAGGAGGCACAGGTGCACCTGGAGGTACGAACTCCGAAACAGGAGCTGCGAGCCCCACCCCTCGCACCACGAACCGCGGGAGCGCAACGCGCTGACCCCGCTGGGCAACCAAGACGTGTGCCCCGCCAACCGCCGGCAGCGCTTCACTGGCATACGCGTGTGATGCGAGGGTAGCACGAGCGGACTCAACTCGACACCCGATCAGTGCCCCGATCACCTCAACCTCCACTGGCATTGGGCCTGTCACCGTCGGACATTTTCAGGGAAATATCAACACAAGATATTGTATAAATAAAATAATGCATTATCTTGAAATTAAACCTGAACTTAGGAAAAAACATGGAGTTTCTAACAAAGCCAATCAAAAATTAAATAACCTGTTTTCAAAATAGTGCTACGAATTTGGGAATTCAATTGCACACAACATTCAGGTTCCTTTAGTCAGCTATGTCGATTAGTGCTTGTTCCCTAGATAGCTCACCTTTCATTGTTTAAATGTTCAGAAATCGATTGGATTTCTGAAGGAGTAGAGAGTAGCCGTTCAGCAGACCTTCGGGTCCTGTTTGGCTTGGGTTAGGGTTGAGGCCTTCAGAAGCTTTTTGCTTCGGCTGGCTCAGTGAGCTTCGGCTGAGGCCTGGCTCGGGAGGAGGCTTTTTGGAGGGTTTTTGCTTTGATGGTTCCGTGAGCTTCGGCTTCTGCTTGGCTCGGGAGAGCTTTTTGCTTCAAGCTGCCCTGTCTGGAAGAAAGTTGAGCCGGTTGCTCGGCTCGAGCTGCAAATGGTGGCTTCTTCTTCTTCTTGGTTTGTGGAGGTCTTTTTTCTCCATTTTGGTTCCCGGCTTGGTGCAACTCATCGACCTCTTTTTGGAGGTGGTTCCTCGGGGAAGCGACGCATCGATGGGAAGGATCGGCGCCTCGTCTCACCAGCACGTGTTGAGAAGTGCGGGAGGATTCGCGGGAGCTCGGGAAGGATCGCAGCTCATGGCGATTGGATCCAGCTCGCTCTTGCTGGAGCCTGGGTCCGAACAACTTGAAGACCACATGAGGTGGAGAGGTTCGAGATAGGTTCTGGGTTTCATCTCACCTGTCCTCCGAGCTGGAGCTCGTTATTAAAGGCCTCTGCCACCATTTCTTTGTGTCTGTGTGTGTGTCTGTGTGTGTCTGTGTGTGTCTGTGTGTGTCTGTGTCTGTGTCTGTGTCTGTGTCTGTGTGTGTGTCTGTGTGTGTCTGTGTGTGTGTGTGCCCATCTAATAAGTAGGAAATTGTTAAGTGCTTTGTGTGCTGTAAATGTTTGTGTTGCATTTCGTATAGACGGTCGTAGTTCTTTTGTTGCTTGTATAATTGCATACGTGTTTTGCCTTTTTAATTGCATACGTGCTTTATTATAATAAATGTCCTTGTGTGAATGTAAACCTGTTCGTTGCGTCCATTCCCTCATTGAACTGCCCCATCTTGCACTCGGAATATAGTTGGTTTTTAAATAGCCGGTAAAGTGATTGGGTCCAACGGGACTGCGCGATAATACACCGCTCGGTTATCCCAAAAGGAAGCGAGCTGCTTTAGCCGCTCGTTTCCAAGCGGTCCCGTTGAGGTACAATCTCTCGGTAACCTACCCGCGCGAATAATTAGGTAAATTGAAGATTTGGCGATCGGACCCTGTCGCGTGGGTAGAGTGCGGACAAGGTTGTGGCGTGGTTAAAAACACACCCGTGGCTGGTTTCCGGCGTTTATCCGGAAAGCCGCGACTGGATTGTCCGTTCGGTGGGCGAAGCGACCGCTATTGGTTAGACGCGATCATTTGCACGCCCGGCCCGTTCGGTGTGCGGACGACCGCCTGAGCCAAATTGCGGCCGCACGCGCCCACCGAACGAGCAATCTAGTCGTAGCTTCCGGATCAACGCCGAAACCCAGCTTCGGGTGTTTTTAACACACCATAAACCAGCCATCTCTTCTGTCCACGCGCTACAGGGTCAATCGCCGAATTGTCGATATACCTAACTATTAGCGCGGACAGAAATGCCGGGAGTTTATACCTCGACGGGGCCTGCACGAAAACGAGCCGCTTAAGCAGCTCGTTCTGTATGCGATTGCCGAGCGGTTTTATATCGCCAAGTCCCGTCGGACCAGATGTACGTTTTATCGGCTGATAAGCCAGCTAATATTCCGAACGCATCATGGCAGTCAATGGCAGAAAGTGAAGCAACGAGCAGGTTAACATTCACACAATAGTGGTATTTATTTTAAATGCACATTTGCAATGAATGGGGGGATGGGGACAAGACACTAGCAAAAATCCTACAGCCGATGCTTATTATCATGTACACAGTCATGCACTTAATCAGTTCTACTTCGGTAGACAAGGCGTCACAGAATTTCATCCAAAACCCCAGAAAGAAAGAACCGGACTCGTGAGCCTTTATAATTACTCAGAGCCAGGATGACCTAAGGGGCTCCGAGAGACTGGGCGGGCTACCTGGCCACCCACATGGTGACTCGCTGGGTCCTGGTTCGGCGACTCTCGGTGTCTTTGCCCGGACCCCCGAGCTCCGACTGGTTCCCTTGGTCGTCCGGCCTCCACTGCAGCCTGGCTTAGCCGACGACGTGCTGGAGGAGTGAATGGGTCTCGACTTAGGCCTCCTGGTCGCGCTGGCGAACCCCCAGCGAAACAACTGCCCAAACTCCGAACTCTCTTGCTCTCGACGGGGCGTCTCTCCACTCCCACCGCCAATCGCAAGCCATGAACTCCAGCGCAGCAGGAACTCGAAGCAACCAGCTCTCCACTGCTCTCCTCTGCCTTCGAGCTCCCCACGCCACCTCAACTGCAGCGCTCAGTGAATGCAGCGCTCATTCCCCATGCCAACTCAATTGCAGCGCTCAGCTCTCCTCAAGCGCTCTTCTCAAGCGCTCCCAACTCCACTCAACTCTCTGACTCTGGACTCCAGACTCTCTCCAACGGCCCAGCCCAACTGGCTTCTCGGCGTTCCAGCACGATTCTTTATCGGGTCCAGGGGTGCTCGCTCTTTTACCTTCGACCCTTCATCCCCGGCTGGCTCTGCCCATCTCACTTTCGATTGGCCAGCTTTTTCAGAGGGTAACGCCGTTTGATCCGATCTTGCCGTCAAATGCGGCCATGCTGGGGATCACCGTCAAACGCGGCCGTGTTGGAAACCACCGTCAAACGCGGCCGCGGGCCGTCGTTGCCGTGACGATGTGTTTGTTTTAAAATAAAGATAGAAAAGAATAACACTACCTCAAAGATGCACAGCCCGGCACACGAACAATTTCCCGTTATACATCGGTGGGGAATTCTAACCTGGAACACACTTACCGAAATAACTAACCTCTGGGGAACCTGAATGGTGTTCTGTGAATTTCCAAAACCGTAACAATATAAATGAATGATTTTTTTACCCATTTGGGAAAATAAGAGAACATTTAACAACCATAAAAATCTTCTAAATTCATTAAGATGTCTCAAAGTTGGTTCAAGTGGATGTGGAAAAACCTGCTTGCTTTAAAGATGCTCCTCACTCCCAAGTTTTTAGATTAGGATAATTTAATAATTTTCACAAAGTCAAGTTTTCAACCTGAGTATCAACTACTCTCACAAGGTTTTAATGCGGGTCTTCAAAAAGAAGATGTAATCGGTTTATTTAAACTTCAAAACGAACTAAATTATTATAACATTGAAGATATAATACAACTATTTTGTGATGCACAGAAATGTAAAAAGAAATCAAAACCTATGACTTGTATTCTTCGTGATAATACGGATGATATACCTTCACCCCAATATTTGGATATTTAAAAAAGAACCTCATTATCTTTGATTGTGTTTATGAGAGAAACCAAATAGTCATGGATAGCTACTACACAAGTGGGATACATTCTTCTTGTAAGTTCACGAAAAAATATTTTAACGAAAAAAATAAGTGACCACTATATTCGTTATTGTTGTGTGTCTGTATGTTGGATTCGCTATATATGAGATATCCCTTATTGTCGGGTTTTGTGTGTGTGTGTGTGTGTGTGTGTGTGTGTGTGTGTGTGTGTGTGTGTGTGTGTGTGTGTGTGTGTGTGTGTGTGTGTGTGTGTCTGCAATGCGAGGCTCCACAGCACGAACCAGCGAACAGATTTCGATGAAACTTTGCCAAAAAGTGGAATATATACTGGGAATGTGCGCGTTTGAATTCCGTTGCCTAGCAACCACCCATTGCTGTGCAGCGGCCGAAAAACCGCGTACAGTATTTTCAATACTTGTCCTTCAGTTTTGAATGTAGAGAAACGACACTTCAGAATTAAACACTTCGAGATATTTAGAAAATTTTACTCGAGCCGATTTTTCATTGAGGTTTTATTTTTCAAATGGTAGTCCTTCAAAAATCGGGTGTCTATTTACCGTCATTTAAGGTGTGTATACAGTGTTTGTAAGGAACTACACCATCGTTCCACCTTCGATCTCTCCTCGATCCAAACATTATTGACCAAAGTGAAAAGGATCCAAAATAAATGGAATCACTGGCATTTCTGTCTTTGTGGATTTCTAATAATATAATATGTTTATATATTTACCGAAAACGATTCCACGACCCACACACTACCTTCAATTATTTATTTATTTACCGAAAACAATTCCACGATCCACACACCACCTCCAATTATTTATTTATTTGCCGAAAACGATTCCACGACCCACACACCACCTCCAATTATTTATTTATTTACCAAAAACAATTCCACGACCCACACACCACCTCCAATTATTTATTTACCAAAAACAATTCCACGACCCACACACCACCTCCAATTATTTATTTATTTTCCGTAAACAATTCCACGATCCACACACCACCTTCAATTATTTATTTACCGAGAACGATTCCACGACCCACACACCACCTCCAATTATTTATTATTTAAAGTGGGAGTGGCTCAGTAAAGTGGGCGTGGCTTATGAAAAATATTGTGTGGCTCAGGAGGTGTGGTCAAACAAGATCATTGAGAGAAGCTTATCGGGTTTTCCGTGTGTGTGCGCGTGCGTGCGTGCGTGCGTGCGTGCGTGCGTGCGTGCGTGCGCAATGCGAGGCTCCACAGCACAAACCAGCAAGCCAATTAATTTTCAAATGGTAGTTCTTCAAAAATAGGGTGTCTAATTACCGTCATTTTTTATGAGGAGTGCCAGTTGGCAAAATACTCAATCGGAAAAATCTTGCCAGGCAGAGGAACAATTGTATGTGAACCAATATGTCTTGGCAATGAATCTTCGTCGGTGGATCGGTCAGAATGAAAAGCATCGTATCCAGTGTTTCGACCCCAGCGAATCCCTCGTCGCCTACCGGCTTGTCTGTCTGTCTATCTGTCTGTCCCGAGCATAGCTCTGTGGGTTTTGGTCCGATCCTGACAAAATTTTGGTCAGGTCAGGTATGGGAGCATATGCCAGAACAGCGCGTCGCTGCGTCCACTTTCTGCCGGTACTCCAGGGGCCTCTGTCTGGCCATCCCCCAGGCAGATGCGAGGCCCATCCCCATCTCCTTGAGATGATGGTCAACCTGCTGCAACCACGAGGCACGTGGTCGGCCCACTGGCCTCCTCCACTCATGAGACTCCCTCGCTGAG
>BROF01004977.1:20426-35310 GCA_024346535.1 Eptatretus burgeri
AGTTGTTGAATGAAACCGGGTTTTTGACATTTTGCAGCTGATAACCTGTCACTCGTACCACATCATGTTGATCATTTTTATAACTTGGTCAAACATTATCACATTGTCTCATCCTTGACTTCTGAAACAATCTAAATCATCAAATACCGCTCGTGAACCATCGTCGTCTTCAGACTTGTATTTATCTTCGTCAATCATACTTTCAACTCCCTCGTCGCTCAATAAGAAACAATGCGAATACTTTTATTTTATTCAAGTTAAATTAAATCGATGTGAACAATTTTTGGAGAGACAATTGTTCTACATTATGTAGTAAAAATGAATTTGGGTTTTATATGAAGCACACGACTGAAAAATATAAATATATTGTTGTGAAGCAAGATGAGATATTAAGGGATATATTTTATATTTTATAAACAATTACATATATAAATGGCAACCATTATTAATAATCTTGTGGGTAAATCTGCTTCTGAAAAAAACTTTCATAAATCAAGGTTCTTGAATAGTAAAAATGAAAATATTGTAAGTTAAAAAAACAAAAACACCATGTAATTCGTATTGTATCTACAACAACCAGAGCAATGCGACCAGAAGTAGAAGGTGAAAATTATTACTATATTTCAGTGGAGGAACATATGCGATTGAGGAATGAAGGTCAAATATTTGAGGAGGTCTCTCTTGGTACCACAAAATATTCACATTGTAAGAATGAGTTAAAGAAACTAAAATCTGGTGGTCTTGGGATATTAGAAACTAATCCAGAAGGAATGAGGCAAATTATTAAACATCTGAGTGGTGATGGAGTTAAGATTTTATCATTCAGTTTTGATGTTGATGAAACTCAACGCAAACGTATGAAAAGCAGAGATGCAAGTATTGGTGAAGAAGAAATTACAACTTGTATTAATGTTAATAAAGAATTTGATGAAATATTTAAAGAAAAGGATTTATTTGAACACATCTACTTTAATGATGAAGAAAAGGAAAATTTCATTGTTGATCTTTACAATGCAGTAAATGATATTTTCCAACAAATAAATGGATGCAAAAGAAAGAGTAAGAATATCTAAGGAACATCAAGTGTTCGTTTCAAAAGTTGCAAAACAACAGGAAGACAAAAAGAAGAAATGCAGACAGAAACTAACAGGTGAAGAAGCATTTGAAACAAAGCAGAGAAATTTTTTTATCCACTTTTGAAAACTTCCCAACAAAAAAATTATGGATGCTTCCACAGTTCCCACAATAGAATATACTCCTAAAAAACTTCAACTGTTTAAAGATTTCAGTCAAATGATGGGGGAAGAATTGGAGAATGTAGGAAAATTAGAATATGATGATGAAGGATTATTTCAACAACTGGAAGAGATTAATCAACCCCCTGATTATATTGTGAAGGATCTTCAAAACAATGAATATTCAGCGAATTCAAAAACTATAGCAGATCTCATTCCACCAGAACAACCAGCAATATTTCATCTTGTTCAAGAAAAGGGATTGATATTTAATGATGAATTAAGGTTCTTGAGTTCTGTTCAACCACCTGTTAAATAAACTCCGAGATTAATGTTTCTTATTACAAAAGATGGAAGCAAGGTTCAACTGTGAGGGATGAATCAAAGTATTTTGAAAAACCATTCGATATGAAAAATAAGGATGACAGAGTATATATTGATTTGCTGGACTCTCTTAATTATAGGGTCAATATATCTGGTAAAAGTAGGAAGAATGAGAGGGAGAAACACATTCAAGCTTTAAGTAGGCTTGCTTCAGGTGTTAGTTTTCTTCCAAATGATCCATCACAATTAGTTAATAGACTTATTGCTGTTAGGTAGTAAGAAGGCAGGAAATAACACTTGTTTTAATGAAGCATCAGCCATTTTTGACCAGTTGATGAACATGAAAATAATTAATAAATGTCAACACAGATATTTTATTCCATATTAAATAAGATGAGAAGCACAATCCTCAGTTTTCATTTCACAACCAGCAAACACACATCTTCATTTCCATACCCACTACAACTAGATGCAACAAAAGAATATTCGGCGTCTTTATTGTCTACGGAAACTTTATTTACTGTTGATATCACACTGTTTAATATCACAGAGAGAAACGATAAGTTTTTAGTTATAATCCGGGAAGTGGATACAAAATGAGAACAGTTTCACCCGGAGCATATGAGATTTCTCAAATATCTTCCGAAATTGCTTGCCTTATGAAAGAACAGGGTGATGAACCAAAAAATATTGTTATAGATATTCAAAAACATACTTCAAAATCAACGATTAAACTTAAAAATAACTACAGGGTTCATTTCACAATTGATAATTCATTTAGAGAGTGATTGGGTTTCTCCTCAAAAAAGATTGAAACTAATGGGATGTTTTACAGTGATGTCATTCAAATATCCTTAGGCATAAATTTGGTGTTAGTTCACTGTGATTTGATTGATGGTGCTTTTAATGATGGAATAAGAACAAATACAATATTTTCATTCAGTGCATACTCAACCCCTATTGGTTATAAATTCAATATGGAACCAAAAAAAATCTGGTTTATCTTCCCGTGTCTGAAAAACCATATACAGAGTAAATTTTCGGATAACCGACCAAGATAATCGCATGATTTCTTTTAATGGAGTAATTGTATCCATCAGAATTCACCTTTCTGAAGTTTTCCTTAAAATAAATACGATGGTTATTGTGAGGAAACACGAGTTGGGAAAAGATAAAATAATTACAGGGGATGGAATGTTCCTTTCTCCATACTATAAGGGTGAAGGTATGTACCTTGGTAGAGGATACTATAAACCTCAGAGACAATGAGGTGTTGGACATCAATTTAGAAAAAAGGAGATGAGATAACTGATACACAAATGGGTCAAGGTTCAACTATTCTTAAACATAAAGACCTAATTGGTTCAACTGCTTCTGCTGTGGGAAATATAGCGGGTGCTATAAAGAGTATAAAAGATGCCCAAAAGGAATCCCATAAATTGCAAACATTAAAAGAAATTAAGAAAGGTAAAACTCAGTTGTTTCCCCAATAATGACAGGAAATAATTCAAATACTTGGGTCAGGGTTTCAAAAGTTTTAACATCCTTTTTTCTAAATAAATACAAGTCTGGAAGCAATTGATAGTATCTATGATTTGGATGATACCATTGTCATCTCAAACTCCACTAAAAATGAGGACTACTTCAAGGTAAATGCTATAACTGGAACAGACTGGAATGCAAATGGAACTCAAAGTTTTGAAATGAATAATGAACAAACTTATTTGAATCCAGCCGAAAGTTTCTTGTTGTGTAAATTTACATTCACTAAGGCTGCAAATTACACAAACGCTACACTCGTAAGTGATTTCTTCTGGAAAATGTTTGATAGTGTTCGTTTGTATATTGAAACACAATAAGTTGAAGCGGTTGATTATGTCTTTGCTACATCTGAAATGATGAAATTTACGCTATATTCATTTCGTGATAGAATGGGAAAGGGGGCTGTCGGAGGTTTCATTCCTGATATGGGGACAAACACAGACCCTGGATATCGTCAAAGAAAAGGAATGTGTAATGATGATACAAAAGCAGGTAATAGGTTGACTGTGGCAGTTCCTCTTAAAGGTATATTTGGATTTTGTGATCATGATAAAGTTCTGTATGGACTTAAAATTAGATTTCAACTGCAAAGGAATGATAATGAAAATAGATTGCTTTTTGGTGTGGCTAATGCTTTTGCTGCTCAGAATAAATTTGTTTTTGATGAAATTAGTTGGTATATCAGTGAATATACTCCTAATCTATTCAACAACTCTTCTGTTTTAAAAAGACTTAACTCAAATATACAACTTAATGTATTATACCTTAGAAGATGTCAACATGTTAAACTGAACCAAACCACTTACACGTGGAATTTGGGTGTTCTGGAAGGAAAGCCACGATATCTGTGGCTCAGTTTTTTTAAAACAGATGGTGATATTGCTACTGATAAGAATAATGCGTTGAGTGATAATGCAAAGGTGAAACAACTTCGCGTTTCTCTAGATGGAATATTTTATCCACGAGATAGATTTGAAATTAATTGGGGGAAAAATGATTATGCTGAAGCATACAAGTCTTGCCAAAGGTGTGTGAAAGCAATGGAAATAAAGAACCCATTTTGGATATGACAGCATTTAAAAGCCTGTATTAAATTTATGCGATTGACCTGAGTGCTCAAAAGGAAACGACAAGTCTAATGAAGTGGATACTTCCCTATACATTGAAAGAGGAGAGAGTGAAGAAGTTGATACATATAGTTTGCTTTTGGAAGAAACAGAATTGCAGATTAATACAGATAATGGTGTTCTGATTCGTCTCACGTTTTTTGATATTTAAATGATTTGTAAAGTGCCAACTGGGATGTTAATCAAATCAATCTTCATAAACTATCATCTTGTATTCAAAATCAAAAGCCTTGTATGATTAACGTTAATACAATTCAGAGAAAAGGAGCAGTAAGAATTGATGCTTTGCGTACAAGAGAACAGGTGCAAATCTTTAACGATACTGGCTCAGTTAAAAATTAAAATGACAAAACCAATGTTGAAGAAATATTCAATAAGAGAGATGAGTGGAGGATTTCTCCCATTTCCAATTTCTTTATTTGCTGGTTTAAGTGCGGCTGGAGCATTGACGGGTGGTATTTTAGCAGTGGTGAAAACTGCTAACGAAAGGAAGGCTCAACTCCAGGCTCAAAAAGAGTTGGAAAGACATAACAAAGAGTTGCAGAAACAAATTGGTGGAAGTGGTGTAATTGTAGATTTTGCTGAAAAACTTGAAAGCCTACCTGATAAAGTGAGATTGTTGGTTGAGATATGCTTTCTTCTATTGCACAAGCAGGTGTAAAATTAACGAAAAGGGGTAATGGATTATATCTTTCTCATAAATAAATGAGCATTGATGAGTGGTTTAAAGAATTTGGAAAGAATACAACATCAAATTTAGAACTTGTCAAATATTGTAAGAAATTAAAAATTGATAATGTGGTTACATGTACGAGAGATGAGTTTACAAACTTGTCTGAAAATACAAAGAATATTTTTATGAACTTAGAAGACAATAATGGGAATGGTTCTCATTGGGTTTGATTTATAATAATCAGGTTGAATATTATTTTGCTAGTTATGGTCTTCCACCACCTGTTGAAGTAATAAAATTCTTACAGAATGGTGTTTATCAAACATTCCAAGTGTTGTGGTTAATTATGTCTACATGTGTTATTTCAAATCAACAAAAATAAAATGTTTTTATGATATTATTTTTAATCTAATATAAATGACATGTTGGAAAAGATGGTTCGACCTTTGGTGTATCCCAAAAACTGGATATTGATTTATCAAATTATATCACAATGGCACAGGTTGACCAACAGAAATATAGTATTCGCAAAAAATATGAAAAATGCTTAAATTATCCAAGCCCGACTGATGCGAATGACTTGGTGAGATTAAGTGATTTATCACAATATATATATATATATATATATATATATATATATATATATATATATATATATATTCTTCTTCTTCCTTCGGCTACTCCCGTTAGGGGTCGCCACAGCGGATCATCCTTACCACTGCGCCAGGTCTATTACAACAACACCACTGCGCCAACTCCCCCCGGCCGGGTCTATATATATATATATATATATATCCTTAAATAAAACAATACGTTTTGTTGAACAATTTACAACCACAACACCTGGTTCGACAAACCACACACCTTTTCTTTTTAAATTCAATAATCTGCTTAGTATTGAATTTTATAACAAAGGAAGTGGAGTTAATATGAGAATAGAGAAATGGGGGGTATAATATTGTTGTGGTGAGGACGACCGCTATATGGAGCAGTTGGGCTGTCTCCCTCCGAACACCCGGAATTGAAGGTCGTCACTCCGGACAACTCCGAACTCGACGGGTTGCTTAATGGACCGTGGACGCCAATATTTCGGCCGCGTGGTTAGGGTCTTTTTGTCAGATTCCAATTTACCTAAGTAGCCCCGCGGTCTAGCTACCGGGGAAACCACACCCTCGGCCGGCTTTGTCCGAACCGAGTCGCTGTTACCGACTCGGGTCCGGCTTAACCGAGTGGAAATTACCAAAGCCGCGCCGGTCCAAATGACAATTTACGGCACAATCGGCCACCCTAATTCTCAAGCCCGAACCAGGCTGGGTCAATGAAATAAAAGAAAGCACAGACAACGAACTGGAACATTTAGCAGTTATTTATTTACAATTGTAAGAAGGAGGGAAACACAGAGCAGACTTGATCTTCTTCTTCTTCCTCTTTCGGCTGCTCCCGTTAGGGGTCGCCACAGCGGATCATCCGTTATGATCCGCATAATGATTTGGCACAGGTTTTACGCCGGATGCCCTTCCTGACGCAACCCTGGTCGCCTCTTACGACACAGGGATATGGTACACCTATTCTAACCGGGGCATACACCGGGCCCAGTACACTGGTACTCACTTCGCTGACCTCGGAAGGATGACAGGCTGAGTCAACCTCCTGGTGTATTAATTCAGTGGCCCAACTGGGCTTGAACTCAGGACCTTTTGGATCCCAAGCCGCTGCCCTAACCACTGCGCCAACACCAGGCTTCACAGAGCAGACTTGATCACGGATATAAAATGCAGGCAAATGTACAATGGCGATCACTTAAACGATTTCTACTTATCAGACTGGCCACATACAGACACACACACCCAAAAAGAAATGGACCTCGTGGGTCTTTATTCGGCCCATCAGCTCAGGATGGAAGGCGAGCTGAGGGCCAGAGTCTGGCCGGGTACCTGGCCACCTCGTGCGGTTTCACCTACTCTCACCTGTGGAGCCCGGAGTCCGTGGACAGGAACTGGGATCCCAGCGCGAGCGCTCCAACACAACCCACCACGGTGGAACTCAAACCCACGACCCAGAATCCAACGAGCCCACGATCCTGGCTGCCATGAACGACGATCGACGGCTCGAGCACCATGAAACACCTCCGCCATGACGACCACCACCACGAGCACCAACACGATCACCGACCACCAAGGAACCCCGAAAAAGACCGCAAACCAAGACCGCAGACGATGACTACAGACGACAGCTCACCACCTTTCTTATCCCTCCCCCCGGCCGGGTGGAGGGATCCGCTCTGAGGTAACCGCCTCCGGATTGGTCGGGGGGCGTCGGGCGATCGCCGTCCTCCCCTCATTGGATGAGGCGAACATTCCATCTGGCTGGGGCGGGGTCGGCTCTGAGTTGATCTCACCCCCGATTGGACGAGGGGAACATTCCATCTTGCTGGGGCGGAGTTGGCCCTGAAGTGGTCTCACCCCTGATTGGATGAGGGGAACATTCCATTTTGCTGGGGCGGAGTCGGCCCTGAGGCGAGGGGGCTCCGCCCACGTCTGTAGCCTTGAACACGTGGGTTATGGCGCTGTCGTGTGAAGTGAAAGCTGGACGGGTGAAGCGTTTGTTTGCCCGCAGAGTGGGAGGAGGAGGAGGAGTGGTGTGAGGGTTTTGTTGTAGAAAACTAACTAGAAAGAAACTCGCAGCGCACACACAAAATTCCCATTAGACATAAGGGAGGAATTCTGACTATCCACACATACTTAACGAAATAACTAAACTTTGGATCGACTGTATGTGTGAATGTGAATGGTTTCCAGATTCGTAACAATATTTGTGATTTAGGATGTAATTGGTTCATTTACATTAAACCTCGAAGACCTACACAATTTTAATCAGTCTCGTAAAGAAGAATATTACCCTCTTGGTAAGAATCAGGAGATATGTGGAAGCACCATTAGCAAACAACAAGTACACGGTTTTGGTAATAGGAAATTATATGATGGTGAAGCAATCGTTTATATGACAAAGAAGGAAGGAAATTGGATAATTATACAAAGCCGAGGAATACAAACTGATTTAACAACAGGAAGATGGGGTGGTATTACGTGTCATCATATTAATCTATCATATATTTCTGATACATAAATGACAGCAAGAAGGCTTCAAGAAAATTATAATTTTTGCATTCAAGGATACGACAAGAAAAAGGTGTTAGACTTTACATTCCTTATAAATTGGAACACAGACACGGGCATTTTTCAATCAAGAACTGGCCTTGTACTGATATTAAATAACCCACAAATAGAGATTCGATTAAAATATTAAATAAAAATGAACTTCTGAAGGTGATGAAATATAAAACTCTTTTACAAATCATCAACAAATCTTATTGGTTTCCTATTATGAGAAAAATAATTATGGATACAAGAGTATCACAGAATCCAGATGAATATATGTATGATATTCTATGGGGTGAAAGTGGTTCAAGAAGAGGAAGGGATGAGGAAGGAGTTGAAGAAACTGAGGCAAGAGAGAAGGAGGAGAGGGAAAAAAAACAGAGGAAGAAGAAGAGAGAGGAGGAGAGAGAGAAGAGAGAGGAAAGAGAGAGAATGAATAAATATGGAAACCAGTGAGATTATAAAAAGATCGAAGGTATTACAGAAAATAAATCAATCTCAACGCACTGAGGAGGAAAGCAAAGAATTGACAAGTCTATTAGAAATAAATGCGTCAAGAGTATTAACATCGATTTCAGGGAGATTTAAACGAGAAAGTGAAGATAAGGAAGAGAAAGAAGAAAAATATATTCTTGATGATGTTGGTATAATTGACTGATTAAAGTTTTACATTTTTTTTCTTAAATAAATGGAGGGAGAGTGAAGACATTTCGAAGGATTCTTTATGTTTTAAAAATTAAGATTCAAATGTGCATGTTGGAAACTAAAAAGGTTTTCGCACTCTGTAGGAATTTTTCTCATAAATAAATGAGTTATTGTCTCAAATGTATAAAGAAAACCAAGACTAAAAATATCTTGTATGTTAAAAGTAAAAATAATAGGGTTATACAAAAAGGCACATGTTTGGTGTGTGGCTCTAAAAAGAGTAAATGCATCACCAAATACAAACGAGGGGGAGATGTACAAAAGTTTTTATCAGGAAGTAAATTTACAACTACTGGAATACCAGGGGAATTACATCTACCAGGGTATTCTTTCTGTGGTCCAGGCACAAACTTGGAAAAAACATTAGATGAGGCAGACAATCCTAAACCATGGAGTAAACCCATCATTAGGGTTGATGAAGTGTGCATGAGGCACGATATTGATTATGGGAATACCACAACGTTGGAAGAAAAGCATGAAGCCGATAGAGAAATGTTGTATAATTTGTCTCTGATACAAAATCCAAGCTAGAGAGAAAAAGTTGATAGGTTCATCATGAAGAAGATGATCAGAACTAAATTGAAACTTGGGCTTGGAAATTCAAAAAACTTATAGGCTCTAATGATGTCATTAAGACTGAAGAGCAATTAGCTGATGAATTACATAAACCAATAATCACAAAGTTTAATAGAAGGAAGATTTTTTTTCCAAGGAAGTTAATTATATCTGGTCGGCTGATTTGATTGAACTCAATATTGATAAGGGGTACAAGTATGCTTTAACCGTTATTGATTTGAGGAGTCGATATGCGTGAGTTGTCCCTTTGAAAAACAAAACAGGTAATACTCTTATGTTAGCCTTTTAACAGATATTTAATAAAAGCAAGAGAAAACCTAAAAAATTGTGGACTGATGAGGGGACAGAGTTCTATAACAAAACATTTATGAATTTTCTTAAAAGTAACAGCATTACATTATGCAGCCACTTTAATAAAGGAAAAGCGGTTGTTATTGAGCGTTTCAATCGCACTTTAAAAGAGAGACTATATAAAAAGTTCACTCAACTCGGTTCTCAACAATGGTTATCTTTAATTCAGGACATTGTAGATAAGTATAACGATATGATTCACACCTCAACGAAGACTAAGCCATCAGAAACATTTACAATTTAGATTATAAAAAAGAGATTAATGTCATAAAGCCCAAGTTCAAAGTTGGTGATATAGTAAGAATATACAAGTGGAAATCTCATTTTTAAAAAGGTTGTACTAAGCGATGGACAAATGAACTTTTTTTAATTGCTAATGTAATTGGTACAGTTCCTTGGACTTACAAATTATGTGATTTGGAGGGGGAAGAGATTTTAGGTTCATTTATTCACAGGAATTGCAAAAAAAACAAAACTAAGCAGATGATACTCGTGGGAGCAATAGGTTTTCATAATCCTCTACTTATACACCTCTGTGGAGTATAGTCGGGGGATATCTGCTAAGGTATTAAATAATAAAAAAATAAACAATACTATGTTTAATATGTGTGTGTGTGTAAAAGGAGACGTTCTTAGATCTGTGAACCCCAAACACAGAATCCTCAACTACATAGTCAAGGCTTAACGTGTGCCTGCGTGCGTGCGTACGTGCGTGCTATAACATGAGCATAATCAACCTTAACCCTTACATAAACTAACCCAACCCTAACCCACCCTAACCCTCACATTCAAAATCCCAACTTCACCCACCCTAACCCAACCCCAACCCAAACCCACCCTAATCCTCATCTTCTTCCACATCTGTCTTTTAAGGCTTTCAGGTTTGATGAAGTAGAAAGGGGGAGTAATAACTTTCCAGCACTTTCTTCCCAGAACTTTCTTGATATTGCTCTCATCAAGCACCATCCAACAAATAACCACATCACTTGGTTTAGATCCCCAAGAGTCTTCTTGGTAGAAAGCACATTTCAAGTCTCCAAAATATTCCCAACTTTCCAAGTCTCCAAGGTATAACCACATTCCTGTTGAGTCTCTAAGATATGTATCACATTGTGAGTTATCAAGCCAGAACCCACATTTCAAGTCTCTAAAATAAAACCAACTTACAAAGTCTCCAAGAGATAACTCATTTCCTGATTTTTTTTTTTCAAAATTTGTGAGTCTCCAAGGTAGGTTTCATATTTAAAACCACCAAGGATAACTCATTTACTGATTTATTTATTTATTTATTTATTTTTTCAAAATTTGAGATTCTCCAAGGTAGGTTTCATATTTAGAACCATCTTGGCAGAACCCTCTTCCCGAGTCTCTCAGGTAATTATTTAAACCATCAAGGCAGAACTCATTTCCTGATTTTTTTTTTCCAAAATTTGTGAGGTCTCTGAAGTCGGTTTCATATTTAAAACCACCAAGGATAACTCATTTACTGATTAAAATAAAAAATTGTGAGTCTCCAAGGTAAAACTTATATTCTGGCTCATCAAGGTATAACTTGTTCAGTGGGTGTTGTCTTGATAACTCACAATGAATACCATTGATGTAAAACTCTCTTTTAGGATTTTGCGGGTCTCCAAGGTATAACTCTTTGGCTGGGTCGTCAAGGTCGAGCTCGTTCTATGGGTCTTGGTCGCTCACAAGGTCTTCAACGAAACCAACAATTTCACCCACAGTTGTGGCAAAAGCAGTATTTTCATTTTGCATCTCAGATATAATTTCCTGTGAGAGAAAATAACAATGTATTAATTTAATGCAACATAATGATATTGTTACGGAGTTTAGAATCCGGTGTGATGAATGCATCCGCACATCCAGGTCCTCAGACAGTTATTTCCTTGAATGCATGTTCAGATTATCCCCATCCCCATGTCTAATGGGTTCTTAAATGTGATGTGTTGAGAAGGGTAAAGGATAGATCCACTCTCTTATGGGAAACTTTTTTTTTCTTTACGACAGACACGTTCACACACATTTCTTTCACGAGCTCTGAAGCCCACCCTCATTTTTCCTCAGCAACATTTCTTTCGCGAGCTCCGACGCCCGCCTTTTTTGAGAGCGCATGGGTCGTCATGGTAACTGTGCCCCAGTGGGGTAGAGTGAGCTTGGGGCAGATGGCACCCCGCGGAGAGGCCCCCCCTTGTTTTTTCCTCAGCAACATTCCTTCGTGAGCTCCGACGCCCGCCTTTTTTGAGAGCGCACGGGTCGTCATGTTAACCATGCCCCAGTGGGGTGGGGTGAGCTTGGGGCGGACGGCACCCCGTAGAGACGCCTCGAAGATATAAAAAGGCGTTCTGTGAAGAGAGAAAAGGCGAAAGAGGGACGTTCTGAAGTGAGAGGAGATACGTTTTGAGGGTTGGGAAAAAGCGAAAGCGATACGTTCTGAAGAAGGAAGAGATACGTTCTGAGATAATAAAAAAAGCGTGCACAAAAGAGGTACGAGAGAGAAGTGGGTGTAGGCGCGCAAAAGAGGAAAAGGAAGTGCGCATGTGGGTGCCTGGCCAGCACCAACAGCGAGACGGTTCGTCCTGCCCAGAGCTTCGGCAAGCGAGCGTGTGGACTGGCGTTCAAGGCTGCCCCGCGAGAGGCTGTACGACAAAGCTGGGTGCTGGTGACGGACGTGGCACGCACGCACGCATTTCAGAACGTTTTTGCTTCGCGGACGACTTTCTGGTGAGCGAGACGATTTTCTCCCCCTCCCCTTGCCCCGAATGATCCGTTGGGTACCCTTGTCTGTGTTTAGCTGTAAGTCAACCCCCATTAAGCTTCTGCTCTTTGTCTCTTTCCTGGCATTCTGATTGATTTTGCTTTGAAATTCTTTATTTACCTCAGCAAATATAAAGTTCTTTTTATTTATTTATTTTATTATTAATAAATTATTTGTCGATTTCCAACCTCTCCATGTTTGTCCTTTCCTTCATTGGTCTAGCATTGTTTGAACCGACATAGACTGGGAGGTAATTACCACAGATTTGACCAAAAATTTGTCGGCACGCACCAGTGGTTAAAACACTTGGACGCCCTAATTAAAATCTAATCTGATAATATTGGTGCTTTGCCGAGGGCGCGCTCCCCGCTCAGGTAACCACGTGACCTCGAGTTAAACGGAATAATTAGACGGCGGACATTGGAACTCGTGGTTGACTGGGTGGGGTTCGTGGTTTTAAAACAACCCACCATACCATAACGTTAATTGTGAGCGGTGGCCCCAAGTCTGGCTCTACCGAGGACATTCGGGGATTAATCCCCCTGAGTGACAAGCTGGTGTCTCGGTACCCGTGACCACAACAATATGTATACATTAATTTGTAAATATTAAAAGAAAATCTTACCTCAATAGAAAAGAGGTTTGAATCCAGTTCATCAACTTGAAGGTTTAGTTCCATACAAGTAGTAGAACTCCAAGGAACTCCAAAGTCATCTCACTCAAGCTCAGCACAGCAGTCCATTCTCAGTAAAAGTAAAAATATGTTTACATTCAGTCTGGGTTTCAAGCCTTTATTTAAGAATGACTGGTGGGTGTGGTTTCCTTTGGAAATTCCCTGAGCAAGCCTTGTGAGTCAGAGGTTAACTGGAAATGATGTAAGAGAAGGTGTTTCTTACAAGAGTAGGTGGGGTTTAGGAAAAGTGGGCGTGGCTTATGAGAAGTGGGCGTGGTTTATGAAAAATGATATGGCGCTCAGGAGGTGGTCTGACGAAAGCATTAAGAGAAGTTTATCATTTCATCTCTTCTCAACAAAGATACTTAAACCAAGAACCAAGTTCCAAGTTATTTTTTGTGAATATACTCAATGGAAATGAATGTTATAAGAAAATTAAGTTATTCCCTAAAGTAGAACATGGACAAATATTCGTTGTTTCGCTCCTTGAGTATAATGAAAATATGAAAGGACTGATTATGTTGGGAGGAAGATGTGCTTCAATCAGTAAGTCTCAATTTTTCCTTTGCTTGTGTGGGAGGGAAGGGGATAGGTGGGGAGGAAGTGAGTCTCCCATTTTGAGCTTTTGGAGCTTGGGTGAGATAGTTTTCCCTTTTTCCCCATTCATTTGAATGGGTGTCCCAGAAGCAACATTTATCATCTACTTCTATGCTCTTTCTTTCAATTCATGGCACGGATCGGGGTTGGCACCATGCACCCCACGGCCTCTGATAACCGCAAACACGATGCTCGATGACTGCCGGACCCACACGCTGACCACGTGTACAATGGTGGACCCGTGCACACTGTACCGGGCATGCTCGATGGCGGGTGGACACGTGTGCTGACCACGTGTACAATGGCGGACACGCACGCACTGTACGGGGCATGCTCCATGGCGGGCGGACCCGCACACTGACCACGTGTACAATGGCGGACTCGTGCGCAGCCCGTGATACTTTATCATCATACAGAATGGGCACGAATAACATACATCTTTGGTAAGGTCTGTGCATGGGGTTACAAAAATGTCTTACCGTCGGTCTTCGCTCACGACGACGGCCAGAAATGTCTCCGGCGGATGGCAGACATCCTCCCGCACCTCCGCCTCTGCAGCTGCTACCAGGCAGAGACATGCTGTGCGGCCGGATCGGTCGGGCCATGTGGCGCAACACAAAGCAGGCACATTGACCAGTGTCAACTGCGGGTCGCCGAGGCACGGCATGGAATTCGGCGCAAGGCGATTCATATCATGGGGTTCGGAGCGAGACATTTCCGCAGCTTGGAGCCATCTTGCTGGAAGTGGAGTGGAGCCGCTTCCGGCCATCACGGATGGGCCGCGCAATGGCCGGGGCCAATCAGAGCGCCCGATTCGGGTAACAACACGCTTCGGGTCATCGCTTCCGCCCCGCACCATCTATAAAAGGACAGGTTGCGGAGCCTCTAGTGTCGTTCCAGTGTCGTTCCTGCTCACCAATCCTGTCTTGCCAGTTCCAATGTTGTTCCTGCTCACCGCTCCTGTGTGCCAGTTCCAGTGTCGTTCCTGCTCACCGCTCCTGTGTGCCAGTTCCAGTGTCGTTCCTGCTCACCGCTCCTGTGTGCCAGTTCCAGTGTCGTTCCAGTGTCGTTCCTGATCACCGCTCCTGTGTGCCAGTTCCAGTGTCGTTCCTGCTCACTGCTCCTGTGTGCCAGTTCCAGTGTCATTCCTGCTCACCGCTCC
>BROF01004977.1:64813-77412 GCA_024346535.1 Eptatretus burgeri
CCCACTCTCCTCTTGACTTTGTTCTGCAGTGTTATTGCTCTTCCACCTTGTTTTAGAAAGGAAAAAATAAGAAAAAAAAAGACTATAAAAAAAAGGAAAAAAAACAAGGGGGCTTATTTGTTCCTGTACCTAGCTCAGTTTGGAATTCCAGTTGCCGATTGAGTGGTGCACCCAGGCACCTTGTCTTTCCATGGTCATAATAAGTTGAACCGAGCAGTGGTTATAACCAGTGAGGAGGTGAATTTCCTAATGAGCGTTTACTCCATATCTGAATATCCTCTAAAGTCTAAAAGGATTTAAAACCAACTCGGCTATTTTGTCGCAGCGATCAATAGTGGTCGGAATAACTGAGACCCAGTAAATTTTAAACTGTATGTAAAATGGGAGGGGAGAACAGGAAGGCAATGATTTATTTTACAGAAATAAACAAGTGTATTTACAAATGATATACATGCCTGGGGTTTCATACCAACAGGAACATCTTGCAACTCCTATCTTAAGGCCTCAAACATTCTCCAGGGGGAGACCTGAGCATTATGCGCTCGGTCACACAAATATTTCCAGAGAACTAGACGAGAAACCGATTACTTTATTGTGGCCTGTTCGAGCACCGCAAGTCCCATGGTGTTTGTGTCTGAGCAGATAGAGGTTGGCAGGTACCCACAGGTCAGACGGGGGCTCGGCCCGATGCTGGGGCTGCATCACTAGGAAGGGGAAGTGTGGATGACATGATTATGGGAGAGTATTGGCTCTGTCTTCCAGTCTTTGCCTGTCTGCTTCCCTCCTCTGGTCTCAACCGACTCGACTCCAGACCGACTGCCAGCCCTTTTATTTCCTCGACTTGCTCCCCGCCCCATGACATCGCATAGCCATGCCCAATCTGCGTTCTTTGACCGTTCAGGCATCGCTCAAGCCGAAGCTGCAACGCCAGACTTCACGCTCCGGTCCAAAAGTACGAGACCTGGCAAGAGCGCTCCTGAAAAAGCAGTTTTAGACAAATTTGGGAAGGGAAATGACGTGCTTTATATACTACTAGTGTGTGGATCGGCTCACTATGCTCGCCTTTCCACACGTCATTGCAGAGATTGATGTCACAGATTTACTGTGTTGTCATGATTTACGCCAATCATAATACAAACATTTTTTTTGCACAAATTTATTTGTAATATTGGTGGTGATATTGTTGTGGAAATTCACAGAACACCATTCAGGTTCCCCAGAGGTCAGTTATTTCGGTAAGTGTGTGTTCCAGGTTAGATTTCCCCACCAATGTATAACGGGAATTGTTTGTGTGCTGGGCTGTGCATCTTTGAGGTAGTGTTATTCTTTTCTATCTTTATTTTAAAACAAACACATCGTCACAACAACGAGAACCCATGGCCGTGTTTGACGGTGATCTCCAACACGGCCGCGTTTGACGGTGATCTCCAACACGGCCGCGTTTGACGGTGATCTCCAACACGGCCGCGTTTGACGGTGATCTCCAACACGGCCGCGTTTGACGGTGATCTCCAACACGACCGCGTTTGACGGTGATCTCCAACACGGCCGCGTTTGACGGTGATCTCCAACACGGCCGCGTTTGACGGTGATCTCCAACACGACCGCGTTTGATGGTGATCTCCAACACGACCGCGTTTGACGGCAAGATCGGATCAAAACGGCGTTACCCTCTGAAAGAGCTGGCCAATCGGAAGTGAGGGGGGCAGATCCAGCTGGGTGAAGGTTCAAAGGTGAAAAGGGGGAGGGTGCTGATTTCGGGTGGTGAAGCCCAGAGCGACCCCTCCCCTTGGGGCTATAAAAAGCCGCGTTCGCTCGCCGACAGAGCAGTTAAGTTGGTGTGGGGAGCTCCGAGGCAGTGGAGAGCTGGTTGCTTCAAGTTTGTGCTGCGCTGGAGTTCGTGGCTTGTGGTTGGCGGTGGGAGTGGAGAGATGCCCCGTTGAGAGCTGGAGAGTTCAGAGTTTGGGCAGTTGGTTCCCTGGGGGTTCGCCGGCGCAATCAGGAGGCCTGAGTCGAGACCCATTCACTCCTCCAGCGCGTCGTCGGCTAAGCCAGGCCGCATTGGAGGCCGGACGACCAAAGGAGCCAGTCAGAGCTCGGGGGGTCCGGGCAAAGACACCGAGAGTCGCCGAACCAGGACCCAGCGAGTCACCATGTGGGTGGCCAGGTAGCCTGCCCGGTCTCTCGGAGCCCCTTCGGTCATCCCGGCTCCGAGTAATTATAAAGGCTCACGAGTCCGGTTCATTCTTTCTGGGGTTTTGGATGAAAGTCTGTGGCGCCTTGTCAACCTAAGTAGAACTGATTAAGTGCGTGATTGTGTACATGAAAATAGACATCAGCTGTAGGTTTTTGCTCGTGTCTTGTCCCCCACCCCCCCCCCCCATTCATTGCATTGCCTGTGTAAAAGTAAATACCCCTATTGTTTGAATGTTAACCTGCTCGTTGTGTCACTTTCTGCCATTGACTGGCATGATGCGTTCGGAATACGAGTTGGCTGATTATCAAGCTGATAAAACGTACATCTGGTCCGACGGGACTTGGCGATATAAAACCGCTTGGTTGTAGAAGCGATGATGTGGTAGCGTAGGTGGTGGAGGTGGCGTCATTGTAGTGTGGTTGGCGCTGTGGTGGGGATGGCATGGTTGTTGAGATGCTGCTTGTTTGAAATAAAAGATAGAACAGAAAAATGGCTAACTCAAAGCGTCGCAGCCCGGATGGATCACATAAATTCCCTCTATACAACGGGGTTTGGGCTAACTCCACATGTACCGATCGAGATATCTCACCTGAGGGCCCTTTATGGTGTAATGCGAATTTCCACAGCCGTAACAATATATATTTATAGATATGTGTGTATGTATATGTATATGTATATGTATATAAATATATATATATATTTTTTTTTAATATACAATATGGATACAAACAACCATGACATAATAGTGACCGAAGCTTTTTGTGCTGCACTCTTCAGGGTAAAAATCGCAGCAAGTGAAGGTGTGTGCTTTATACGCAGGTCTCAATAAGGTAAATGCTGATTGGTTCAACCGTAATGACGTCACGGTTATTCCGAACGCCCATTGGTCGGCTCATCATCTTCACCTCGAGCTCCCATTGGCTGGAGCAGAGTTTGTCGATGATTGACGTTTGCAACCATATCCTGGAGAGAGGAGGGATGGGTTTCCCCTTAAGGCGCTGTCACACCTTGACGATTTAGCCAGCGTATGCTGACTTATGAAAAATTTGTCTAAAACGCTGGCACATGTCGAATACGTTATGGGTAAGTTTTGTATACGTGAAGAGCACACTGAAAAACACTGCCATATGTCGTAGTACGCTGGCATTCATCGTTGTACTTTGCGGTTCTCCTCAAATTTTAGCATGCTTGAAATTTTACGACGTATGCCAGTGTATGACTCACACGTTCCACTGCGCTAGCCATAAGTTGTAGGCACGTTATGCGATCGTTGACACACGTCAAGGCACGTTATGCGATCGTTAACACACGTCGAGGCACGTTACTTGTAAGTTACTCATAAGTCGAAGCACGTCGAGGTAATGCTTAGCGTACCCAAAACTTATTTCTAGCCTATGAGTAACGTGCTTTGAACCTATGTGCGACGTACCTCCAATGCATATTGACGTATGTAGACGTATTTGATTGACGTCTTCCGGACGACCACAGAACTTACTGAACGTGTTTCTAATTTACAGCTACTGTCGAATGGCGTATTGGCAGCGTTAAAAAAAAAAACAACAACAATAACTTCCGATATTTCGTCACGTGCCGTTACATAACGTCTGATTGCCTCTTCAGTTTGCTCATGTCTTATTCTTAGTTCCTCCTCTGTGAATATTTTCTGTTTGAGGATATTGTCACGTCGACGTCGAAACTTAAAAGCAAATGTCCGAATATATTTTAAAATTCGTGATAGACTAAACAAAAAAAACAACAACTTCAGATATTTCGTCACGTGCCAAGGAGAAAAAAAGAGAAAATGTGCCTTGACGGAGAAAATAAGTTTTGGGTATGCTAAACATTACCTCGACGTGTTTTGACTTATGAGTAACTTACAAGGAACTTGTGTCGACGTGTGTCAACGATCGCATATCGTGCCTACAACTTATTCCCAGCGTAGCGGAACGTGTGAGCCATACGGCGAGTACGTCGCAAAATTTTCAGCATGCTTGAAATTTCACGACGTACGAGACATACCACGAAATATGACAGCATACTTCATCGTTTTTCAGCGTGCTCTTCACGCATACACAACTTACCCATAACGTATTCGACGTGTGCCAGCTTGGTTCGGCAAATTTTTCATAGGTCGGCATACGCTGGCTAAATCGTCAAGGTGTGACTGCGTGGTTGACACTTTCAATTTTCAGGCGGTTATGATTTAAATCGGCGTGCGGCAGGTTTTTAACAGGCTACGCCACGAGTTCGTCGGCGATACGTGCAGCGCGCTATGCCTAAGTTAAACTCTTGTTGGGCATAGGTTGTGAATGCCGACAACAGGCTAAGCATTCGTTGGTATAAGTTATCTATAAGACAACGAAACGTTCTGTGCCCGTTACTAATATGTTATGCATATGACCAACACGTTATGAATACGACCAAAACTTAAAAAAAAAAACATCAAAATTTCAGCGTACGCCAACGTTTTACATACATTTTTATACGTTGCCATTGCTGGCTAAATCGTCAAGGTGTGATAGCGCCTTAAGGTCCATTTACCATTTTTTACCGTACTTCCCTTGTAGGCCAGTAAAATTAGCCCCAAAATTGGGCAAAGGTCAAAATAATTGCAATATAATTTATTTTTTCACAATGCATTTTTAGGTCATCTCTATCATCTCAGTAGAGATGACCTAATAATAACAGTCTCGAAGTCTGTCCGCCCGTCCGTCCGTACGCCCGTCCGTCTGTCCACAATCAAACCGAGTGGAGACAAATACCCAACAGTGGAATGGATAGAGGTCGATGAGACATGCACAACGATATTACTTTCAAGGTCGTCCAAGGTCGAGGTCAACGTCACGAGGCTGTCAAAGTTGCGAAAATCGTCGATTTCAAATTGTATCTCCTCCCTCATTTATCAAGAGAGATCAAATGTTATTAGTGATTCAGATACTATGGACTATTATCTAGAACAACACGAGCCATTTTTTTGAAATTTGCTCTCGTTCTGATTTTATAGCCCTTCAAACGTCGCTCTGATTCCCCGTATGGCCGTTCATAAAGTACATACAAAAAAAAAGTATTAAATAAAGAACCGGGACTCTCCGAGACAAATATTACATTTGAAGCTTCTGTCAGATTTAACGAAAACAATGGAACACAAGTTTATATGCACACTTACTTTCATTTATGACATTAACATTGTCTTTAATGTCAATTTGTACTTTTAATTTCATAAATGACGTGCTGTGATATTAAAAGAAAAAGGTAAATTACACCGCTCGGGACTGCATTGTCATGACTTACAAACATCGGTTCATAAGGAACTGCTGGCTTTGCAAGCGATTAGCGATGTATGAGGGGGGTGGGAGGGTGGTCACTTGCCTGCATACAGAGGGGGGTGGGTGGTTTTGAAACCCGGAAGTAGAACCTACGTACTTTATGAACTGCCCGTATTCCAGTCTGGCACAAAGTTACTTTCGACCTCTGGCAGAGATGACCGGCACTCCCGCTCGGGGGTACTTTTTGTATTGTCTCTAGTTCAACAAAATATGGAATGGGCAAAGCCTCGAAGCGAACGTAGAATTCTTCTTACATTCGCTTCTGATTTTACCGATAACTTGTTCACAACTGTATACTTGCCAACTATACCATGGTACATGTAAGCGCCGCACAGCTGATGATTTTGATGCAATTTCCGGTTACTTCGGCCTGGATTCGGGATCAGCGATCAAATAATGTAAATCACGATTAAAAATTATTTTTTGATGTTGCGGGAGATATCTTTATTAAAATCAGTGGAGGAAATATACACCATGTCTGATATTTGGGTCTTTCATGTCTCCGACGATGCCTTTAGCTCCCGGGACGTAAAAAAAAATTCCTCAACATTACCTTCACAATGACAACTACACCGCCTATAACAGGATCTCATCTAAAAAAATAAATATTACCTCAACATTATAGCTCAACATTACCTTCACAACAACAACTACACTGCCTAGAACAGGATCTCATCTGAAAAAAAAAATTCCTCAACATTACCTTCACAAACGACAACTACACCGCCTTGAACAGGATCTCATCTAAAAAAATTAATATTACCTCAACATTACCTTCACAACTACACCGCCAAGAACAGGATCTCATCTAAAAAAATAAATACTAGAAGCGAACGTAGAATTCTTCCTACATTCGCTTCTGACTTTACCTATAACTTGTTCACAACTGTATAGGCAATTTCCGGTTACTTCGGCCTGGATTCGGGATCAGCGATCAAATAATGTAAATCACGATTACAAATGATTTTTTGATGATGCGGGAGATATCTTTAAAATCAGTGGAGGAAATGTACACCATGTCTGATGTTTGGGTCTTTCATGTCTCCGACGATGCCTTTATCTCCCGGCATGCATCATTCCCCATGACAAAAACCGGAAGCAAAAGGGTCATAGCCAACGACACGGATTCCAAATTGCCAGGGTATTGTGTTGTTGTTGTTTCCTATTCTCTCATGTGCGCGCGTTAAGTATGAAGCTCACTACGTTCGCTACTAAAAGTCTACCACAGTCAACTGCTGGGAAATATGACAAAATTACGTTTTTCAACAATGATGTGATACTTTAAAAATATCTACTCATTTACAATATATGCCATATACAATGTATTTGAATAAAACCACTTCAATCAATGCATTACAATCAAGGACAGTCCTGTTTTGATTCGTTCCATAACAAATAATCATCAAGATTACAGTTTTTTTTTAAAATAAAAATTAGCATTTTACCAGGCAAATGTCTTTAAAAAGTAGCATTATTTTTGTAGTGATTTTGATACTTTTCTTCAAACTTTATAACATGCAATGGTATTGTTGTATAACAAACTTGATCACAATAAGTTACGTCTGATGTGCATTTTAAAACAAATTTGGATAGAATATGACAATTACTTGCAGTGCTGTACCATTTTTGTTGCATTAAGATTACCCCTACCCCCAAATGCATACACTGTCGACCATTGGGGAGTCTTATGTGAGAACCATTTCTTTGTAAGTAAAATGTAATTGGTTCGCGGGTGCCAGCAGTGACCACTATTTTCATTGTGTCTGTGTGTCTCTCTGTTTGTGACTCTCCCCAGAGCATAGCTCCATGACGTTTGATGTGATCTTGATGAAACTTGGACATAAGCTAGATATCATGGTCGAGTTGTGTCTTTTTGTATGAGGTTATCTATAAGACAACGAAACGTTCTGTGCCCGTTACTAATATGTTATGCATACGACCAACACGTTATGAATACGACCAAAACTTAAAAAATACCATCAAAATTTCAGCATACGCCAACGTTTTACATACATTTTTATACGTTGCCATTGCTGGCTAAATCGTCAAGGTGTGACAGCATCTTAAGGTCCATTTAGCATTTTTTTACTGTACTTCCCTTGTAGGCCAGTAAAATTAGCCCCAAAATTGGGTAAAGGTCAAAATAATTGCAATAGAATTTATTTTTTTACAATGCATTTTTGAGTTGGTGCAGGGATCCCCTGGTGCAGGGAATCTATAAGGCACATAGAGCCAAATTGGTGATGCATCCGTATAGCTAAACCCCATTGCAGAGGTACAATCATCATTCTGGGTGTTGCAGCTTGGACAATAGCATGCCCTAATGAGGCCTGTTTTTTCTCAGTGTTTTTTCCTGCTATCACGATTTGCAGAAACTGGACTCTGCTATCTGGTAGAAATGTCATTGCATTTTCTATTGTCAAATCATCAGCAACTGGATACTCAGTACATAGATCAAGTGCCTTAATATCATTTTTCATCCGTTTGGCTGCTGTTTCAATGATGTGTCTGGTTTCATCATCATTATCACCCTTTGGTGATTTGTAGTAGTCATTCATAATGGAGGCAGCAGTGGTTCTAAATGTAACAATAGTTTTTTTGCCTTCAAGATTTGTGAAAAGAACCTTATCACCAAAATGGTCTTTTAGTTTTTGTTTCATGCACTGCACTCCATATGCCTCCTACATTGAGCCAGTCAGCTTCAAGTATTCAATCATCTTCTTTACGAGATCAATGATTGCTACTTGTTCATCATAACTTTCCTCTCAATATTTTGTGACAAGTAGAAAGGCATCATACTTGTCTTCTTCAACTTTGCAACCTCTTCGTAGTTTTTTTTCTTTTTACCAGAGAGTGAATCACGTGGTTCAAACCTCTTTTGAATGTTTCTCCCAGTTCTAAAGTTTATGCTGCATTGGTTATGATACACTGCATCCTCAGCATGCAGGTCATTAGCATATGATATCCTGCCCATCACTTCTTCACTCCAGACATCATTCTGTATTTTGCAAACGCTTCTAATAATGTTTTCAAAAACTGATCTCCTGACAGTAAATACATCATATCCCCTCCGTCGACCATCACAATGGGCTGACTGACAGCAAAAGATGCAATCTTTTGTGAAGTCAAATGGTTTTTATTGTGATCGTCGCTTGAATTCTGGTACAGAAGCATCAGCTTGTCCTACATGCCTGTGAGTTTTGATATACTTTGGAGTACACCATTTTTTTCTGCATGCCTTATGGACACGTTGCCCTTCTTGGGTATGCAGACTGCTTCCCCGTTCCTCACTTGCACGGTTGATTCCATCACTTCCTTTCTTGCCAAGGGTAACAATATCACATTCAGCATCATATGTGATATCCTTGGTGCATAACACACACAGTTGATCTTGTCTTGTAGATTGACACTCAGCCATCACTTACCTGCAAAGAAATTAAAGTCAGTGACTTGTACTTTACAGATTAATAAGAAAGGAGTGTATAAAAATTAAGTATAGCAACACAATTATTGATCGCATTCCTTTTAAATTTGTTACACTGACAGATTTAGGGGTGGAGGGGGGGGTGGACAGGAGTGTGCCACCCTCTATTTGCTGTTCAAAATTGTGAAATGATAACATTTGTGAAATCTATATGGAGTTAGCTCTCTGTGGAATGATAAATTTTAATAATTGGACTATTATTAAGGATGTTATGACCTATAAGATATTTTGACCAATAATTTGACTTTTGATTTTTAAAATATATTAGCCAGGATCAGAGCCTGCAGTCAACTACACCCCCTTTAACAAAATCTTGGATCTGCCCCTGTGTTATAAATTATAGTTACTATAAGTTCTAATGTAATCAAGTTTGTAAAGTATGAATATAATAACATTTTATTTACAAAGGAATGGTTCTCACACAAGCACTCCCCAATGGCCAACGCTTACATTTGGGGGTAGGGGTAATCTATATGTACCAAAAATGATATGATATTGCACTGCAAGTACTTATCATATTCCATCCAAATTTGTTTTAAAATATGCATTAAACATTTATAATATAATCAAGTTTGTTATACATCAATACCATTGCTTGCTATGAAGTTCGAAGAAAAGTATCAAAATTACTGCTAAAATAATGCTACTTTTTAAAGACATTTGCTTGGTAAAATGCTAAATTTGAGATTAAAAAAATACCCCTGAGCGGGAGTGCCGGTCATCTCTGCCAGAGGTCGAAAGTAACTCTGTGCCAGACTGGAATACGGGCAGTTCATAAAGTACGTACGCTCTACTTCCGGGTTTCAAAACCACCCACCCCCCTCTGTATGCAGGCTTGTGACCACCCACCCCCCCCTCATACATCGCTCATCGCTTGCAAAGCCAGCAATTCCTTATGAACCGATGTTTGTAAGTCATGACGATGCAGTCCCTTGCGGTGTAATTTACCTTTTTCTTTTAATATCACAGCACGTCATTTATGAAAATAAATTGTACAAATTGACATTCAAGACAATGTTAATGTCATAAATGAAAGTAAGTGTGCATATAAACTTGTGTTCCATTGTTTTAGTTAAATCTGACAGAAGCTTCAAATGTAATATTTGCCTCAGAGAGTTTCGGTTCTTAAGTTAATACTTTTATTTTTGGATGTACTTTATGAACGGCCCATACGGGGAATCAGAGCGAAGTTTGAAGGGCTATAAAATCGGAACGAGAGTAAATTTCAAAAAAATGGCACGTGTTGTTCTAGATAATAGTCCGTAGTATCTGAATCACGAATAACATTTGATCTCTCTTGATAAATGAGGGAGGAGATACGATTTGAAATCAACGATTTTCACAACTTTGACAGCCTCGTGACATTAACCTCGACCTTGGACGACCTTGAAAGTTATATCGTTGTGCATGCCTCATCGACCTCTATCCATTCCACTATTGGTTATTTGTCTCCACTCGGTTTGATTGTGGACGGACAGACTTCGAGACTTATTATTAGGTCATCTCTACTGAGATGATAGAGATGACCTAAAAACTGTAATCTTGATGATTATTTGTTGTGGAACTAATCAAAACTGGACTGTCCTTAATTGTAATGTATTAATTGACAGTGGTTTTATTCAAATACATTGTACATGGCAGGCCCCCCTAACAAACGGATGCCAACGTTGTCAGACGGAATGAAAATCCGTCATTCTTGTTACAAAAACAGCTAAAATTGATGAAAAAGCGGCCGAAATTGAAACCAACACAGTAATTACGGTCGCAATAGCAGATATAACCGAAACCAACACGTTTATTCTACACGCAAGAACGGTCGTGACGGACACAAGAACGGTCAATCCCGAAATAGAACGGTGGGGAATGGAAGCAACATCGGTTATTTCCGTCGTGAAACGGAGGAGACCGAAGCAAAAGCGATTCATTCCGGTTACCATAACGTGGAAAACATGGCGGCTTGAAAAGTTCTTGAAGTTATGGTAAGTTAACTTTAACGTAGTCTGCCTTGAATATATCATGTCTGTTCATGAAAACCCGTTTGTGGTACGGGATACTATACAAGCAGCGATAAATGCACCCTCTTGACTTAATGTGTGGCTGACATTTCGTGTAATTCGTGCCCCCATGCTGCAGCGATCAGTGACGATTGATCGTTTATATTTGCAAGAGGTAAAATTTGATAGTAATAATAAATTGCAAATTCCAATAAAATAACAAAGTTAATATGAAGTAAAAACTGTAAAAAGATCCCATACACGATCCCCGATGTTGAACTGGACATACACAACTAGCGATCCTTCACTCGGGGGCTCAAAATACAGGCAAACCAAACATTATCATCACAACAAAATTCGGTTTAATAAATTGATAAAACCACATCAGGTACTACCCACAATATATTATCTATATTACATTTATGTTCGAGGCACAAGCACTAAAAAATTACATACCATAATAGGTCGTTCTACTGCATCCGCCATCTTGTTCGCACTACAGTAACCAGAATGAACCGCTTTTGTTTCGCTCTCGGACTATTCGCGACGGAAATAACCAATCTTGCTTCCGTTCCCCACCAATCTATTTTGGGATTGGTCGTTTTTGTGTCCGTCACGACCGTTCTTGCATGTAGAATAAACATGTTGGTTTCCATTATGTCTGCTATTGCGACCGTAATTACTGTGTTGGTTTCAATTTTGGCCGCTTTTTCATCAATTTTAGCTGTTTTTGTAACAAGAATGACAGGTTTTCATTCCGTCTGACAACGTTGGCGTCCGTTTGTTAGGGGGGCCTGTCATATTTCCCATCAGTTGACTGTGGTAGACTTTTAGTATGTTGAATGAGAGACATTACAAAAATGCAGATTGAAAAAATTAATTATATTGCAATTATTTTCACCTTTTTCACTATTTTGACTGGCCTATTGATCTTTCCATGATGAAAGAGACACAGATCGTACAAATTCCTTTTTGATGACATAGTATGGGATCGATGGTAAGGATGAAGGTTGCTTCCAACATACGTAAATGAAACGAGCTCCGATCTCGGCTCAATATCCTGAACATATCTGCATTATACTGGTGTGCACAGATAGGGTTGGCACAGATAGGGTTCATCCTTATATATGTATATGTAGATATATGTGTATATGTATATGTAAATATATTGGGTGGTCGCTGCTAAACTACCCTTATTCTCAGTTTTTCCGTCTGTCTGTATGTTTGTATGTTTGTTTGTATGTAATGGACAGCTCTGGAGGCCAGAGGATTCAACCAATTTTGATGAAACTTGACAGGTAGGTTCATACCAGGATCGAGTTGTATGCTTTTGAGCACCGTTGGTATGGACGCCACCGTTGCCTAGCAACAGGACTGAAATTTTTTTTAAATCCTAAAAAATTAATTTTTTCAAAAATCGGCTTCTGCACTTTTATGCGCACTATAATCAACCGCTTTGTCAAACAATTTCAGCCCAATCCGTCAAAAACTGCATGACTAGTATGCAATTGTATAGCGACCACCCATGTCACCTACCGGCTTGTGTGTATATGTATATGGATATATATATATATATATATATATATATATATATATAT
>BROF01004978.1:0-13167 GCA_024346535.1 Eptatretus burgeri
TATATATATATATATATATATATATATATCCATACATACATATATACAGGGTGTCCCAAAAGTCACCTCGGGATTTAGAAATTAAATGACATTTCTGTTTTTTAATAATTTGTCTTTCTTTTCTTTTCAGAATTTAGATTAAAATTTGGAAATTACCCATGGAAGAATTCACAACTGAACAAAGAATCAAAATCGTGGAATTTTATTTTAAATTTCATCGATCAATTATTCTCACCCAAAGAGCATGGACACCGAATAATTTCGGAAATTCAGAAATTTCTTGGCCATCACGTTCTCCTGATTAGATGCCTCCCGATTATTTTATTTGGGGTTACCTAAGGAGCGTGTATACATCAATAAGCCCCATACAATTCAGCAGCTCAAGGACAACATCTGTGCAGAAATTCGAGGGCTGCAGCCAGAGTAATTGTCCGCTGTTATGGAAAATGCTGTCGAAAAAGCCCGTCTCTGCGAAGCCGAAAATGGAGGAATCTAAGCTGCATCATTTTCCATAAATAAAGCAAATTTATCAATTTCGTAAATTTTCTTTTGGTATAAAAATAATCATAAATTATTAAAAAACAGAAATGTCATTTAATTTCTAAATTCAGAAGTGACTTTTGGGACACCCTGTAGTTGTACATACATATATATATATATTGGGGTATACTTACAAATTGTAAGCAATAACAAACCGTGTTTCCCCACTGTTTGTCATTCACCTGCATTTTTTCATTTATTTATATTTTAATTTACGGATGCTTTCTCGTGGTTCTGTGACTTTTTCTGATTTACTGGCTTCACTGTTCATCAGCCTGTAAAATTTCAGCTTTCGCAATCACCCAGAAGGTGCCAAACATTAATATCAGTCGGTCAGTGAGTCGGTGAGCGAGTCAGTGAGTTTATGGTTAGAACGAGCTTAATATATTAGACACCTCTCTCCAGCTTTAAACATTAATCTTCTTGATGGCTCACTGAAGTCTAAATAACCCAAGCTTAGAGAAAAATAGAGGACATGAAAAATGTTGTTTAAGGTTGAGATAGATTTAGAGCCTCATGGAGACTAATTGGGTTCAGAGTCGGTCAGAGAGCATGGGTGAGGATCACTCTTCTTCCTCCCTAAAGTTAAACCCAGTGGAGCTGGATCCATGAACCAGTATCTGTCTGGGGAGACATTGTAAAGGTCCCTTGATCCTTTACTGGCAGTAAATAGGTACAAACTTAGAGCAGTAGGAAATTTGAGAGTCACCTGCAAAGGTGCACTATATATCCTGTGAAGCTGCTTTGGATCCTGTTATTAGTCATTCAATTATAAGTGCAGCAATCATAGAGAAAAGTGTCGAAGGATGGAATCAGGTTACTCCATTAGAAGAACGCAGTTGTATCTGGCAACCAAAGTGACTGCATCAGTCTTGGGCCTTGGATCTGTGAGGTTTGAATTAGGAACTGATTCATTTGAAAATGAGGTCTGCGTGGTGGAATTGTGAAATTTACATCTGTTCGGTCTTAACTTCCTGGCTATGAAAGGATGTCACTTAGACCTTGGAAAAGCATTGTTGGTGGATCAAAGAAGCTGTCATTGTTGGGCATAAGAGATGGAGCGGGTAAAATGTGAGCCCTACGGGTAACTGCAGCATGAACAATTCTTCCAACTGGCAAGCTGTTGGTGGCATATAGATATAGGAATAGTGCTATCTCAAGAATAACGAGGGAAGGATCAAATCATTGCCTACTACAGTAGAGCTTTGCTTGCTCCTGAAATAAAATACTTTGGAACCAGGAAGAAACTTTCGGCACTTGTAGCTGTGGTGTCACATTTTTACCCAAATTTTATGATGGCCAATTTTATGCTAAGAACGGATCATGCCTCTTTGCACCAGGTACTGTGCTTTACAGAACTCCAAGAACAAATTGCAAGTTGGTTGTAGAAATTAAAGCAGTCTCAGTTTTGTTTGAAACACAAAGAAAAACACAAAGAAATGCTGAACCATTGGCAAGGCAGCTTTGTTTGATGCAGCATTACACTTATTGTGCAAGACCGGAAAAGTGGGAAAGATTTAGGAACCAACAAATTTAAGTAAATCACTGCACACCTAAACAGGATAGTCAAGGTTGCCACAAAATGAATCTGAGGAATTATTTACTTGGATTGGGGTAAAGCCCAACGGGCGAACCATGTGTTGGGCTGTGTCAGGAATTGGTTGATAACTGAGAAAAGAAAAACTTGAGACAAAAAGGTACCCCTTGGGGCTTTGAGAAAGACCTATTTGTCACTCTGGCAGGCATTGAAGGTTCATGACGAGATCTTTTATTCTAAATGATTGGAGCCATATCTCATAGCAACCTCGTGGTTATTGGTTGTGCTGACAACCTTAAATTAAAGTGTCATGAGATAGCCACACGACCAAAAGACCGTAGGTTATTTGGCCAAATTTAGGCAGAGATTCGTATGAAGGATTGGGTCCAATAATGTACCAATGTTTGGCCACAGAAGGGCCGAATAAATGAGAAAAAGTCCTTTTTCAACAATATGACGTGGGAGTTCCTTTTGAGAGAGTAGCTATTGATGTGGTGGCTCCATTTCCAACCACCCGCAATGGGAACAGATACATCATGTTAATCATGAATTACTTTACAAAATGTCCTGCTGTTTACCTTCTTTCAACCAAGAGGCCAGCTCAGTTGCAGCTGCTTTGGTAAAAGGATTCTGCTGTGAGTTTGATGTACTTCAGGAGCTGTATTCAAATCAAAGAAGGAATTCTGAATCAGAGGGACAACAAACAAATATACTTTTTATTAAATAATGTTTCTTTCCATCCTCCTTATACCTGAGAATTCATTCCCACTTTCATTCCTATTGTGCTGCTCTGTAGAATTGTGCTTTGTGTGCTTTTCTGTGGATTAATGTGCTTTATGTGTTTGTGCAACTCGGAAGTAATTAGTATATTCGGAATGTTCTATCCTTCTCAATCACAACTGCTTTTACCATTCCCATGTCCTTCTTGTTCATTCCTTTCCATCTCAAGCTTTCTTTCATGTTTTCTTGCCAGCACAAAATCCAAATATTGTGCATTATTTTTAAATTAAAGCACAGCACATTTTTCTTATGATCATTTAATTGTCGATTTTTCCATTCTGACCATGATGTTTGTGATCATGTGATGGATTTTGGACTGCAAAAGTGATAAGTTATTTTAAATACTTGCAACCAGTTAAAATCCATTCCATGCCAGCTTCTGCCTTCTGTTACACTTCCACTACCCTCCCCACAGCTGTGCCCCCACCCTTCACTCAGCTCTTCCCCTACCCTCTCCACAGCTCTTTCACCCCTTCCTGCATGTGCAACACCCATTCATCCTCTCAACTCTACAGACCCTAACCTCAGCTCACAAGCTCTTTCCATCAGCTCACTTGCCATCCCCTATGTCCCCGCACCTCCTCCCAACCCCCCAATAAGCACTTCTGTCTGTATTCTGTCCTCCCCTGTTCCTACATCATGCTCTAATACCCAACAGAATCCCCCGAGTCTCTGTTCCTCCTTCCTCACCCTGTTGGTCTCCAACATCAAAGGGGTTCAAACAAACTTCTCTGATCTCTCTGCCCACGTAACCTCTGCATCCCATGACATTATCTGTCTGACAGAAACCTTTCTCAAACAAGATGTTCCTGCCTCACGCCTCCCTCCCTCACAACTTCATCCTTTTCTTTGACAGACTGAGCACACAATCTGTATGTGGTTTTGTGGCATATGTTCATAACTCCCTTGTCCACAGTCCCTGCCCCTCAGCATCTTCTCTGACCTCGTTATGGTATTTCTGGCTTTGTAGGTCATTTCATAATAACCTCTTGTTTCAGTGTGTAATCTCCTTCCCCTCCCTCCACCTTCAACAATTCCATCCATGAGGCTTTTTCTCAGAAATGTATCGTCTGCAGTCCTCCCACCTCGTTTTGGCTTTCCCAATCTGCAGAAACTTTGATTTCCACTGCAACCAGTCCCGGTGGCTTTGGTAGTGTAATCCTCAATAACTGTGCTTTGATCTCTCCTCTTTCCTTCCTCTTCTTCAGATCTTTCTCAGATCGTCTCCAGTCTTCATATTGGGAAGTTTCTAATGTCACCTTCTTGACAAGCAGGGTTTCAGGTGTGAGCCAGTCAATGGTTGATGGGTCAGCATTTCCCCACCTTAAGCAAAATGATGGAATGTATCATTGATGAAGACCTCAGGTATCACCTCTTTTCCAACTTTCTAATCTCTACTCATCAGTAATGCTTCTGCTCAGGCTAGCTGACACTGGACATGTTGCTTCTTTTAACTCAACTAAGATTGGATCCACTGTCAAATGACTCATCAGGGCCATCTTTCTGTACATCGAGTTTTCTATTATGTCTGGCACATAGCCTTTCCTTCCAAGTTGTCTGCTAATGGTATCCAGGAATCCCTCCTTTGGATAGCCAAGTCACAGTACTTTCTGTTGCTAGGTTGATTGCCCTAATCAGGTCATCAAATTTCAATAAGTGACACCGATTCACAATGTGGTGGATAGTCTGATCTGGATGACCACAGTCACGTTCTGGGCTGTCTTTGGGCTGCCTCCATTTGTGGAGTTGGAGGTGATGTCTTTGCATGGAGAGGATGGATCCTGTTGAGTGCAGACCACTGCTTCTGGGGGAGGTCAAAACCTGGAGGCTCCTTTGTCAGATCTGCCCAACGCAGGAGAACAGCCAAAATAGCTGCTGATGAGGACACAAGATCAAGGCCAGCAGTGTGAACACTTATCCCCAGCTCATACCCGCTCGTTTCCAGATGATGTTTACCCTGGTCTTCATATTTTCTGACCCATTTTATGTGTTCATGGGAATGTTGGGCTGCGATCAAGGGTGACTCCATGGTACGTGGGGGAAAGTTCGTTCTTGACTGGTTTGCCGCAAAGAAAACCTGGAGTTTGCTGTTAGTCAGTCAGCTGCTGAGATGGAAAGTGGTAACTGTGGTCTTAGTTGGGTATGGGCAGCGGTGCCAATGGATGAACTATTGCTCCATAACCTATAAGTCCTGTGGAGATATTCAAGGATGATTACTTTGGGAGCAAGGTCAAGATCATCTGCAGAGGCGAGCTTTCTTGAGATGGTACAAGGCATGTCGCTCACATACACATTGAAGATAGAGTGAAAACAGACCCATGGGGAAGACCATCATTCAGAGTCCTTACATAGCTTGTTTGGTTTCTAAGTGAAACCCAATGCCTTTGATTGCTCAACATAAAAGAAGGGACATGCATTGATCGGTCAGCAGCAAGTTTTCCTGGCCTGAGGATGGTAATGACTTAAATAGCCTCTCTCCAGGCTGATGGTATGACTCGTTGCATGGATGATAGTGAAAAGAGAAGCCAACCAATCACGTCCATGAGGTCCCCTGACCTGTGAGGTCAGCATTTTTTTTAAGCCTTTAAGGCTCAGAGTGGAGCTGTCACATGCAGATGTCTCACGCACACAGACATACAGACGAATACACAAGATACAACACAGGACTGTTTGATAAGATGAACACAGCCACTGAGCTTGAAGGTAGTGGTGTCAGTTCCTGGGGCACTCTGGGTACCAACAACATTACAACAATGGTGCTTCCTTTCTCACCACACTCAATGGGGCATTTCCTAAGGAGGAATTTCCTCCTCCCCATGGATGCCAATTCCTAAGGGGATTGTGCATGCTCTATCCTTTTAAATGCTGAACATCAAGTAAGGAAGCAGCACATACCATTTTCAAAGACTTTGGCATGCCTTTGATGGGGTTTATACCACCGACCTCCCAGACTCAGAGTTGATCGAGCTATTACTCCACAGAGTGTTCGTCTGTTCTGTGTAATCTGCCAGTTTCCTTCTCATGGCACTTGAGTGTTTGCATTGTTCAAAGTGCTGACCTTGGGACTGTGTCTTTCCCCTTTGTGGTGAGGCAGCAATGACATAATATCCATTGTTTATTTGGGGCCTACTGAATCTGCAAGTTTTTTGAGATCCTGTGGGTGGAGCCCCATGCCATTTAATTGGCATAGCAATTCCCTTTCATGAGGTGGGACCTCTCCTTTTTGAAAATGCTGAAGCTATTTGGCTTGGAAAGACAGAAGCCAATGTCACATGTGACTTGGTACATTTTCCTTTCATTTTGAAATAGTTACCAATAAGCTTAACCTCTGCATGGCATGCCTTGAGAATTCAATGCCTTCATTTTGATGTGCTTTGTCATCTTCATTGCATGTATTTATATGACGAAAGTGGATGTGCCTATTTTTGCTGCACATTATACCACCAAGTGTTTCATTGACAGTTTGGTTTTCTGAGCAACCCTTGAATGAAACACCGGGTTTCTACAGCTGGTTAAACACTCCCTCCATCGAACTGAAATACTTAAGACTTTGTGCTGTTTCCATTTTATTAGTGCTGTAGAGAAGGTAACTTTAGATAAGATTAGGTTTAGGACAGCATTAGTGTTTAGATCATGGGGTGAGGTAGCTTTATAATTGCTAAATATAATTTCATTTTATGCATTGTGGCATGAGTCTTGCTTTCTGAGTAATAAGTTAATGGGCCTAGTTTTAACTGATTGGTATCAGAACCAAAAATGGCATCATGATTCCTGCCTTTGGAACATAGTCAAATCTGGGTTTGCCCTGTGGGCAGTCTCCACTTGGCTGCAAGGACATGGTTTCCTGCATTCAGTTTCCAGCAATTCTCCAAAATCATTATGTTCTCTTCCCATCTGCACCCATCCAGATGTTTCTACCACCACATAAACCCACAATAGCTGGTGCATGGCGTCCAAAAATCTAGTCGGGTCTATCAATTATTTGCACATCTCATCTCAGATTGGGTTACCATCTTTGAACTTTCAAGAAAGAGGACACTCCGGAGAGCAACACTGCGGAAAGCGAAACTGCAGAGAGTGACACTGTGAAAAAAGAGGACACTCTTTTCAAGAGTTTTCTTGATGTATTGAGTAATCCTATTAGCAGTCTCATTCGATGTGTTCCAGACCTCGATTAATTTTGACTCCAAGCCGCCATTCTTCCTGTTGAAATACTGAATTATTACGAGAAATATTGTGCTTTTCCGGGTCCACATGAGATTGTAAATCAATAGCACCTTTATTTGCCACAGAGACATACTGTATGTACCAACTCGACATACCAAGCACTCGGCTTCCCATTATTCTCAATGATTTGGAAAATATGGGAATTTTGTCTTTAGTTCTGCATTCAATTTGCACTTTCGTTTTGGTATTGTAAAGTCTGTATGGTACAGACTCAAAAAAGACGCTGAATCGTGGACTGAGCACAATCAAAATATATATATATATATATATATATATATATATATATATATATATATATATATATATATATATATATATATATATATATATATATATATATATATATATATATATATATATATGACATAAGCCTGGTGTTGGCGCAGTGGTTAGGGCAGCGGCTTGGGATCCAAAAGGTCCTGAGTTCAAGCCCCGTTGGGCCACTGAATTAATACACCAGGGGGTTGACTCAGCCTGTCATCCTTCCGAGGTCGGCGAAATGAGTACCAGTATACTGGGCCGGTGTATACCCCGGTTAAAATAGGTGTACCATATCCCTGTGTCGTAAGAGGCGACCAGGGTTGCGTCAGGAAGGGCATCCAGCGTAAAACATGTGCCAAATCACTATGCGGATCATACGGATGATCCGCTGTGGCGACCCCTAACGGGAGCAGCCGAAAGAAGAAGAAGAAGAGATCTCTCTGACATGTGGGTGTCAATGTTTGAATAGGTCCATTGCACCATGATGGAGTAGCACAGACCTGTACCCAACTGTCATGTCCAAAGAATACATAACCGCATTTTGTCACTGAAAGAAAATGTATAATTATAGTTTAACCATTTAAATAAGGTTAAACAAAAGTATCTCAAATCTTAATATTTATCCCTTTGAAAATGCCAAAGCAAAAATAAATGGCAAAATCCTGAGCATTTTTGGATATTTAAAAAACAACAGCCAGCCGGAGAGATTTAGGGATCAAAGGGGACACTCCGGAGTAACTTAAATGGTATGTCCAGAAAAATATGGGCATATGGTCCTCTATCTCAGAACAATCAACACAGCTTGTGAGTCAATGGTATCCGACTCCCAACGTTGGAAATAAGCAATCCACACATGGCTTCTAAACAATGGTCGATGCTCAGCCTGGTCTTAAGTCTCAGTATCCGGTCCCTTTGACACCAGCTGGGGGTGCGTTCAGTTACCAAGTTTCTTGAAGAGCACTCACAAAAGTTGGTTAAACACTCAAGCAAGCACTCCATTCAAAACCATAGATAAGGAACGGCAAGCTTGGCAAGCGCTAGCTAGCTGCTTAGGAACTGAACACTGCACCCCTGGTCAAGAATTTGTCCAGCCAAGGAAAAAGTGTGCTTCTATCTCACCCAAAAAACATCAAGTAATAAAATATATAAAGTAAAACCTACAAATGTACATGCTCATACTTTATACAAAAATATGGGCAATTCCCCTGGTTGCTCACCAGGTAGCAGCTGGATAAGATAACCAGGGAACAATTGGTAGGTGTTGTTGACCCACAAAATAATGTAACGGAGAAGAAAGTAAATACCTATGGATGTTATTAATGCTGTGAACAAACTTTGGTACGTCACGGGTAATGAAGGTTGTGGTCAAGTTTCATTGAAATGATGTGTGGAGGTTTTGAGAAGAAAGCAAATACACATTTTGAGGGGCAACATCTCCCCCACCCCAGGTTCCAGGGAGCTAAAAAGCAATAACTCCAAAACACATAATGTCATCACATGAAAAAAGCAGTACAGTGTGAGTGGCGGGAAATAAAAAGCAAAGATTATTTAATCATCGCCTAAATGTACATGGGTTCATTTCAATGCGAGATTAAGAAAACCGTTTAAGTTGCAGTACCACTATCTAATATACATACTGTACATGCAGGGAAAATGAGAAGGGGTCAAACCGATGCCACTTTTGCTTACCTTATGCATTCATCGATGGTCTTATTCAGTGCTAGTATTTGCCATCTTACATTCAACCTACAATCCTACCAGATTCACAACAGGCATGGCACCTGAATGATGAAGGGGGACTTCATATTGAAAACTGCACTATTGTAGCCTAAATATACACACCTCAATCAGGAGAAATTATTTTGAATGCCATTGAGTTATATCAAATGCCAAGTCAGTCTGCCTCTCACACAGCTCCCCATTTTTTTTTTCTTCTCCATGCACAAATCTTCGTTTCAGGCTTCATTAATTTCATGTTTTTCAGCCCATCCAGCCAGGCGGTAATAAAAGAGGAAACAGGGGGGACATTAACGTACTAAATGCCTTTCCACTGGAGTGTTTCCATGATGAAACACAGGCTGCTTGTACCAATTATCTCGCCATCTCATCACGATGAGGCACAGTGAGACGATCTCGACTGCAGCTACTGCTTTTTGCCTTTCATTCTGTGACCAGCCCTACCGTGCTGTTAACATCCATTGCCAAAATTAGCATTCAGCAACTATAAATATTCAAGCATTCAATTACTGGAAACAATTCTTTTATTATTCACGTTTTTCCATGGCCTTGGATTACCTTATTTCCCTCCCTGGTCTTTAGTTTTATGCTGTGTGTGTTGTTCTAATGGGTTGGCACGCAATGTATGGCAAGCACTTACATGCATGCGCAGGAGGCAGCTACTGTGATGAAGAAAATTATTTCGGGAGACACTCAGTGTAGTTCCGTTGCTGTTGTTGTCATCGACATCATCACGTCATTGTTGTCGTTGGTGAAACATTGTCATAGGGAGACGAGTCCCATCCATTTGTTGAACAGAGAGATCAATGAAAATTCCAACTTCATTGTATGGTCACTTGAGACTTGAGTCACCATACTGGACAATGCTTCTCTTGTAATCTAAAATTAAAAGAACCAAATGTCAAACAGACAAACAAATTGAACCATCACCAGTTTTTTTGTAATCTAAAAATGCTTCCTCTTTGAAAGTTTCAAATTTGTATGTCAATTTACTTTCATATATACAACCAATACTTTATGCCCATTTAGAGCATTTGTACCCCACATAGTACGAATATAAAAGTACCACGATTCCTCATGAAAAGACCAAAACATTTACTTCAATTCACAGTCAGATAAGCAGGAAACATAAGAGAATAAACACGAACTTGGAGGGGACTCGGTAGAGTACGTACTTCCACCACGTATAGCCTGTTCCACGAGAACATATCAGGCCGCATACGTTTTTGAATCATCATGCAATGTATCGTTTTTGGCACGATCTCTCAATGGTGAAGAATTACTTTACAAAATAAAAAATTCACGCGTCCAGATCCAGATTCGATTCTTCACCAAAATCGAATCAATTCTACCTTATCACACACCCGTTTCCACCAAGTTAAGTACAAATCCATGCACAACTTATTGAGATATCGTGCTATATATCATTTTTGGCCCGATCTCTCAATGGTGAAGAATCGCATAAAAAATTATAGTAGTCGGATCCGGATCCGGATCTTCACCAAAATCTAATCGGTTCATCCTTGTCACACACCCAACCTGCCCACCAAATTTCATCCGGATCCGTCCACAACTTTTTGAGATATCCTGCACAAAGACAGACAGACAAATGAAAAAGCACTCATCTATCTACAATTCCAGCAATGTGTGTGTGTACGTGTGTCTCTGTGTGTGTGTACGTGTGTGTACGTGTGTGTACGTGTGTGTACGTGTGTGTACGTGTGTGTACGTGTGTGTACGTGTGTGTACGTGTGTGTACGTGTGTGTACGTGCGTGTGTGTGTGTGTGTGTGTGTGTGTGTGTGGTCGATGTGTGTGTGTGTGTGGTCGATGTGTGTGTGTGTGTGGTCGATGTGTGTGTGTGTGTGTGTATGTGTGTGTGTGTGTGTGTGTCTGTGACTGCTGTTTCTCAACAACCACTGCTCCGATCTCATTGAAACTTGCCAGGTATATTGCTGGGGCCCTGTGGATGTGCCTTTTCAAGGTTTGATATTAATCGGACAAGTGGTTCCCAAGTTATGGCCATTTATTTACCAACCAATGACAGGACACGTTGCTGCGTAGGCGTGGCCGATGGGGAAGAGATTCTCAGCCGCGTTCCCCATTACGCGTTACAACGTATGGACTTCCGGATAGTATATTCTAATAATTTCTTGATTTCTTATGCACATTAATAGATAAACACAATGCCCCAATCGAGTAGTCTTTTACGAGAGAGAAGGAATGGCCTGTGAAGTTGTTTGAAAGTTTTATTTTATTTTTTTAATTGTTTTTTGTTTTTGCACGTACGTTATTTTTTCTCTCTTCTCTTCTCTTTGTGTTTTTCCTTGCGATGACATTGCGAAAAGGCAAAATACGTTGGCGCCAATTGAATAATTGGCCATTAAAACTAAATTGCAAATAATCGTAACTGCGGTATGCGAACTTCCGGACAGTGAGGACTTAACTTCCGGAGAGTAACGACTTACTGTATTCTTTCTCGATTTATCGGCTTATTGTATTCTTTCTTTCTCGATTTCTTTCTCGATTTCTTTCTCGATTTTCTAAAACACAATGCCCCAATCGAGTCGTCGTTTACGACAGCGAAGGAACGGCCTGTGTGGTTGTTTGAAAGTTTTTTGTTTTTTTTTGCACGTACGGCCACACACATACGGGCACGCGAGAGCGAAGGAACGATCTGTGTGGTTGTTGTTTGTATCACACGGTTTGAAATGTTTTTTTTTTTTGCATGTACAGCCACGCACGTACGGGCATGCACTAGTTGAGAAAAATCAACTTGGCAAAACAGCACAAAGTCGAATGGCACTCGGAAGAGTGCACCCCTCTGCCAGGTGGAACAGTTCACATTTTGTATCCCACTGATGGGCTGGATCCAAACAAAAATCCAATCCTCTTGTTGTCACCTAACCAACTCATCCACCTTGTTTTATCATAACTCGTCCACAACTTTTTGAGATATAGCGATATCTTTAGTTTTTGTTTTGAGATTATATTGATATATTTAGTTTTTGGCCCGATCTATCAATTTTAGAAAATTAGGCCTGTGTTGACATTTTGCCCTTAAAATTAATTGGTAGTTGAATTCAGCGACCAAACATGAAAATGCTCTTCAAATTTCAAGTCAATCGGATAAAAATTGAAGATTTTAGAAAATTTGGCCCAAATTGGCCTATGTTTACCTCAAAATTAATAGGTGGTTGATTCAGTGACCTGATATGCAAATCCTTTTCGACTTTCAACTCAATCGGATGAGAGTTGAGGATTTCGAAAATTTGGTCTAAATTGGCCTTTTGGCCTATGTTTACCTTAAAATTAAACAGGTGTTTGAATTCAGTAACCTGACATGAAAATGCTCTTCAAATTTCAAGTCAATCGGATGAAAATTGAGTATTTTAGAAAACTTGGCACAAATTGTCCTATTGGCCTATGCAGACCTTTTGGTCTATGTTTACCTCAAAATTAGTAGGCAGTTGAATTCAGTGACCTGACATGCAAATGCTCTTCAAATTTCAAGTCATTTGGATGAAAATTGAGAATTTTATATATTTAGCCTATGTTGACCTTTTTGTCTAAGTTGCCCTAAAAATTAATAGGTGGTTGAGTTCAGCGACCTCATATGCAAATGGTCTTCAAATTTCAAGTGAATCGGATGAAAATTGAGGATTTTAGAAAATCTGGTAAAATTTGGCCTTTCGGCCGAAGTTTATCTCAAAATTAATCGGTCGTTTAACTCATTGCCGTAATGTGCATTAACATAATTGGTCTTTGGTCTAATTGGGTAATTTCAGTTGAATTGGTCTAATTTTTGGTGCATTAATTGGTCTAATTAACGTAACGTAATTGACATTAATTCAATGGTCTTCAAATTTCAGGTCAATCGGATGAAATATGACAATTTTAGACACAATTAAAAATATAGCCTATTTTGGGTTGAACTTATGGCCTATGTTGACCATTTGACCTAAGATAACCTCAAAAGTAATAGGTGGTTGAATTAATTGACCTGAAATGCAAATCCTGTTCACAATTCAAGTAAATCGGATGTAATTTGAGGATTTTCATATTTTTAGGCGATCAACATATTTG
>BROF01004978.1:13204-49514 GCA_024346535.1 Eptatretus burgeri
CCCCCCCCCCCGCCCACCAAGGAACAAACAAGAAGAAGACGTCGTGCAGAGCACAATACTTGCAAAATCCATAAAACCAATTTGACCTCAAAAATAATTGCTGATTGAATTCAATGACCAAATATGCAACTCCTCGTAAAATTTCAAGTGAATCAGATGAAAATTGACAATTTTAGAAATCCAGTGTACGTTGACCTTTTGGCCGATGTGGACCTCAAAAATAATTGGCTTGTTGAATTTGGTGACTTGAAACTATAGTATCCTCTTCAAATTTCAAGTGAATTGGATGAAAATTGACAATTTTAGAAATCTGGCCAATGTTGACCTTTTGGTTGACGTCCACCTCAAAAATAATTGGCTGGTTGAATTCAATGACCAAATATGCAAATTCTCTTCAAATTTCAAGTCAATCAGATGAAAATTGAGGATTTTAGAAATCTCACCGAAGTTGTTGACCTTTGCCCTCTGTTGACCTTGTGGTCCACATTGACCTCTAAAATAATTGATTCATATTGTAAGTGCAGTGCTGTGCAATAAAACCTGTATATTAAGAGTTTAAGAACGAATGCTTTACTGGGGAGGGGTAAAACGACTTTCAGGCCAACCTGTACACAAATATTACAAACCATTATATAATTACATATAATACATGAGATGACGCTACAATGAAAACTGAAATGGGTTTGTTTGGAACCGAATGCAGTTACCATGACAACAATGCTTGCTGCGTCACAAAGACCATCGTCGAGATGCATTGTTTGCTTACCTGAGAACATTTCAACCATTCTGCCGCATTCGCTGCTACGATGTGGTCGTACCTTGTTATGCCCTTGAGTTTTTTCAAAGAATTTCAAGAGGATATGTTTCTGGCGCACCTGCAAGTGCATCCTGGAGTCTGGGCCATAAAGAAGTCTTACCAGGTAAGTGGGAAACGGAGAGAAAGACCGTCGCTCATGGACGGAGGCCATAATGCTGTCGGGCCATTTAAACCCGACAGAACAGGTTTAAAGATCCCATTGATTAATACAAGAAGCACCACTCCCTACAGGAGCCGTTAAGGGGTGTTGTTATTATATGTATGCCAATTATATTCAAAGGGGTCCGAAGATTAAACACACAAAAAATGGTTGCAATCGGTTCAGCCGTTTTTGCGGTACATGGGAACAGACAGACGGACAGACGGTGAATTGTAACAAGAAGAAAATGAAGTTTTTGGAAGAGAGCAGATTGTGACATTCAAGAAATAATGACGGTTTGATGACGATGTGAACAAATTTACTCTTAAATCTTATTACAAGGAAACCTCACCTGTTCTGGAATGTTCGATCCGTTTGCTGGGCCTGTGGTCAGAACGTCGTTTCAATTTCAGTTTGACAGGATCCCATCTAAGGATTGTTATGAAGGAAATTGATTCCTGTTTTCATTGAAATAACATTAATTTATTAAACTTGTTATATCCGTGTCCACAGATCTTTGGGGAAGGTTCCATCTTCGGCCCGATGGACGGTGGAGAGCTCGTGTCGCTTTGGGGGAGATTTGAATATGCTGTCGGAATCATCTCCATGGTGATATTTATCATCAAATCGCTTTGTACGATTAATTTATGGATGAACAAACGGCTCCGGTAAAGCTCTTCACAAGTCTTCATGTTATTATTGATCTTCAAATTAAGAACAGCAAACTATGATCCCGATGGACCTCTCTACTGATGAATTTATTGTTATTGGGGTTTATATATCTGGTGGTGCTCTGATTCATACATTTGTGCTACGCAGAGAAATGTTCTCTCAAATGAAGTTCTGGTTATTCTTGTGTGTTCACAGAAAGGGCAAGAAAGTGGATGGAGAAGATGAGCCTGATGGGGAGGATAAAGATGTGGAAGATGATGATGACGACGATGATGACAGATTGGATTCAGAAGATGATGAATGTGATTGTGACGAAAGAGACGATGAATGTGAATGTGATTGTGACGATGGAGACGATGAATGTGTTTGTTCCGATGATGATGATGATGGATGTCATTGTGAGGATGGAGACGACGAATGTCTTTGTTCCAATGACGATTCTAATTGAGGACAGGGAACACCAGGTTCGCAAGGGAGGAGGGGGAGAGGCTCTATTTTTTGTTGTACAACTTCCAGGAATCTCATTTCATTCTATTGATAGTTTTTTACAAGTAGTTTTCGATTAGATGAGGTTACTAGCACAGTTTACCCAGAGGGTTGGTAGTGTTTGCACATCACCTACTGAAAAGTCGTCTGTGTCGCAAAAGGCGATTTTGATGTTTGTGTGGTGTGTGTGTGTGTTTCGAGGGTTCTAAAGGGGTCGAAGCAGTTCAATGGGTGTAATGTTCATCTGGACTCCAAAAAAAGGGATCAGAATGGGTCTACGGGGTCTCAACGAGTCTAAAGGATCTGTGGGTATAAATGTTGAAGGGGTCGAAGTACCTATAGGAGTTTAAAGGGTCATATGGACTCGAAAGGTCTTTCGGGTGAACAGGGTCGAAAGGAGCAACAGCAACAACAGAAACAGCACTGTGTTGAAGGGATGCAGGAAAAGCAGAACCCTCATTGTGATCACAGGCTGCAACAGCAACACAAGCAACATGATACTGAGGGGCGACAACAGCAGAAAGAGCATGGTGTTGACTGGTCATACCACATGTAGGACCTTCATCAGGTAAGCACTCTTCAATACTTTGGGGCAGTTTGGGGTGAACACACTGGGTGCAAACACAGCAAACCCCAAAATGGGGACGTTAAGCTGAACTACATTTTGGCACTTGTTCCTTTACAGACATTGCTGTTAATACTTCCTTCTATGAAGAAGAATGTTTTAATTGTGGAGATAATTGAAATTATAACTTTGGTGGGAAGGTAACTTATTGATATTTGATATGGTCATCGCAATGCAGGTTAAATCACAAGAAGTTTTACTCCCCCGATTGGATTATTCACCTTTTCGTCGTTACCTTTTCCATCAGTGCATTCCCTTCTGTCTCCTTTCCTGAACAAGTTATCAAACTGATGAAGATATCAATGTATTTAATCTTTGATATTTTATTGTGTTTTTCCAAAGACCCCTCAGAAGAGGTGCTCATTAAAGCCGAAGTCACGTTTGCTCTATGGTTAGAATACGGCGGCCGTACCCCCCCTGAATTGACAGAAACGTGTGGCGGCCGCAGAGTTTCTGAGGTGGCCTCAGGGTGGCCCTACGCCGTATGGCTATCTTTTACAGACCGTAGGGGTCGCCGTGGAATTATAGCGTGGAGTTATAACTTTTTTCATCTCTATGTTGGCCGTAGCAATTCGACAAGCCAAGCTGTGACAAAGATGTGCTCCACGTTGACCGTACATAGGGCGTACGGTGGGCTTGCGTTATTCGTGCGGCTGCCGTAGGCTCTTATCAATGAAAAATGAATTTTACCAACCCCCCAAAAATTACCGCGGCCGCACTATTTCCACGGTCGCCGTAGGGTAGTCCTAAGGCATCCCTGTGTTCAACGTACGGTGGCCTTGCGGTCTGTGTGACGACCTGCAGACAATGCAGGGTCGACGCACGGTTCCCCTACGCCCGCCGTGCGTCCTACGTACGGCCTCCGTGGCAGTCTGCGTCGACCATGCGTCCACCGTGCGCTACCGCTCGAGATCGGACTATAGGTGTTTGCCTACAAGTGGTGCCCCCAGAATCCCAATTTAATTCGTTCCAGGAGGCTGCTCGGATTGCAAAAAGTTCGGATTCCAAAAATATTTTCCCAATAAGATATAATGGAAAGTGAATTAATCCGTTCCTGGACCCCAAGAAAACCCACTTTCAACTGAAATTACCCATGTTTAAGATAAAATAAGATGAGTAAATGACCTTCGGTGGCAGTGTATTATATGTAAACTGGTACAATCACCACATCCAAAGGTCCACACAGGCTCGTGCTCCGGCCTGGGTTCCGATCGCTCGTGCACTCTACGAGAGCGCTGCCCCCAGGGCAGCTCATCAAACATGATGTCCCCAGAACCACAATCACTTTCATCAAACGCATCGGGCTGAGGTAATCATGGATATTCCAAATTACAACCGGTTTTTCTGTAAAACTAAATCCTTGCCCGACAGTCCGTCACACCACATGATCGGATTGTTTTTTTGTTATTAATTAAAACACAAGTTGAGTAAAAAAAAAACAGCACAAATCAAGGTGAAAACACGAGGTAAAGTGGCGATCGACACACGAGAGATGCTTTCACGAGTACTTCCACCGACGAACTGGATGAACAAAGCGCGAAGATGCGGGTCGAACAGGTGGGGGAGACGCACGTGAACAAACATGAACGCCACGTTGTGTTCGGTTTTTGAAAATGTGTTCGGTTTTTAGGGCAAAATTTTCTCGAAAAAAATTGTTCGGATTCCAATTTGTTCAAACAATGGGGCGTTCGGATTCTGGGGGCACCACGGTACTCCGAACTGGTATATTCAGCTAAATATATATATATATATATATATATATATATATATATATATATATATATATATATATATATATATATATATATATATATATATATATACTGGTATATTCCGAACTGTTATATTTTTATTTCAGTAAGAAAAGAACTGGAATATATACCCACTCGTTACCGTCCGTCTGGCCGCACGTTCGCCTTAGGGGCCCTCTGCGGTCGCCTTGCGGGCACCTTGAAAATTCTATGGCCACCGCAGGGACGCCCTAAGGTCACCGTGCGACATCAAATCAAAGACCGTACGGCACCTCCACGTTTTCAGTCTCCACAATTTCTAAATACCCCGTGCGGCTCCCCAAAAATAAAAAACATATAACTGCTACATTGTGTGACCGTGGAAATACTGCAGCTGCCCTATAATCGGTGGTGGCCGTAGATTTTGTAGACCCTACTAGACTGGTTTGATTTCCAGCAAATCGGATTTCATGAGGCATTTTTGAGGAAAAGCAAACAAATAGGTGTATCTGGAGCGGATTTTTGTGTTGAGTATGAATATGTTGTTTGTGTTTCCCAAATTTGCCTCATGAGGTCACGAATTAAGGTCAAAGGTCAATTCGTGCAAAACTCATATTTTTACAAAATGTGCTTTATTTTACATCCCAAATACAGATATGCAAACTATTTGTTAATATCTTTTATATTAAATCATACAAATATTGTCAAAGTTTAGAAATTAACAGAAAACGTGAAGGAGATATTCACTTTATCTATATTAATATTTTGGCACGCCCCTTTCTTTGTTCCACCATCAGATTTTTGTTACTGCATGAAATGAAACAAGATTTGGCACATATACTAATGATATTATTGTCTTCCTGAAGAGGCCCCTCAAAATTCGTTTTGATGCATTTTCACAAACTCCAACGGATTCCATTCAAATTCGGTACGATTATGGCTTTTGGTCCAACTTAGGTCACTGGCTATAAATTTTTTTCCATAACACTTCCGATATTCGAAAAAAAAAAAATCGATAAATCGATATCCCTTATGGGATTTTCCATTCAAATCCAGTCAAGTTTAAGGCCTACGGGGGACGCAAATTTCCACTTTGCCCCGGGCGCTGTTTACCTCCGTTACCCCAAGCTGTTAGGGTTAGGGTTAGGGTTAGCTACCCTAACACTAACCCTAACAGCTAACCCTAACCCTAACCGCTAACCCCAACCACTAATCCTAACCCTAACCGCAACCCTAACCCTAACCTTAATCACTAACCCCTAACCCCTAACAGCTATTCAGGAAATTTGCAAGAAAGCCCGAGCAACGCCGGGCATAACTACTAGTTCATGAATATATCCTCAACGGCTGGACTTTTCATTTTTTACGGTACGATGGATTGCTACTTATTTTGGACAGCAAAATACACGAGTGACCACAGTACCCTGGCTTCCATCATTGCATTGGGTCTGTGGTACATGAATATAATGTTTGTTTTGTCAATTTCGGCTAATTTGCATGCTAATTAGAAGTGTTCATTTTCGTGCAAAATACGGATTTTCATCTAAATAACTTAATATGCAAAATGCACCAGTACCACAGTTCTTTGGCATCCATATTGCTTAGGGTCTGGGTTACAGGAAGATGATGTTTGTGTTAAAGATTTGGGTAAATTAGCATGCTAATTAATTATGCTAATTAGTGCCACCAATGGTTCGTTAGTGCAAAATACTAAGTTTCATGAAATTAACTTGAAATATGATGTCATGAAAGGTGGATTTTACAACCATCGTTTCCCCACCATGAAACCGCAACAACATTGTTGAAACAACTTAAGGACTAGTCCAGCATGGGCAAGACGACTGTAATGTACAGTGTTTGGTGGGAAGCCTTTTATTGGGCCTTATTTTTGCATTTTGCAGTTTCTGAGTCACTACATTTGCAAGCCTCTGTGCATTGCAAGTTCCATTTCTTGCATGAGCACCTATTGCTGACACAACCCTTTGTGCAGCTACACTCTACAATGTCTTTGCAAGCCTTTGGAATGGGAGGAAGAGATGTGAGCACAGGTTTAAGAACCCCATCAACCAGTTTCCATCCGGACTCATTTGGGGAAGGAATGACTGGCTTAGGATGGCAGGCCTCTATCCATACAAGGCTTTGGTAGTTCGCCCGTTGTATGTGATATTGAGCAGCATCACTTGATGGTGGCATCGAATTTGGTGCATTACATTTACTGAACAGCTTCACCCAGGCCTTGTCACAGTTCTGGGATGAGGTCTTGTAAATGTGACAGATGAATTTCTCGGCATCATCAGAAACGTCTGTGGACAGAGTTGGTGACCTTCCAAGATCCTTCAGGAGATTGTTGTGTTCAATGAATACATTCCATACAGACTTCTTGGAGTGTCCAGATAAGTATGATACGGTATCGCAACCTGTAATGTCGTGGAAGGCTGGAATTGTTTCATATACTTGGTCACTAAAGCCAAGTTGTTTCCTAATGTCATGAATAGGAACATACTTCGGCTTTTTCGATGTTCCAGCCTTGAGCCACAACTGCGAGCAAGTCAGTTTGTTGAAGTGTGCCAAAAGCAAGATCAGGATATCTGTATCACGAGCAGTCACCACTATTGTTTGTTCATTGCTGTGAATGCAATGAAGTACAATACGAGTATCCGCCTCCTCATAGGTGCTTTCCAACAAATCTGTGTTCATGTTCGCATCAGTACTTCGTACCTCCGTCTCAGACGCAAAACCTCCATCAACAACAATGGTCTTCTCACTCACAATGTAGCAAGTGCATTAGAGAGATACAGGCAAAGGTCCCTCTTGTTGTCAGTAGATGCCATGAAGTCTGTCCATTTGTTTGGAAGGAGTACATCATCGTCTTCAATCAGTCGACGAATTGGCCTGGACTTCTTCGTACGCTTTACTCGTGTATCGCCTTTGATCGACAGGTCATTGTACCAATCGAATGTCACATCAATCCTCTTGTAGGCTTCTCCCTGCTTCAAAACGTGTTTGACAACTACATCAGCATATTCCCCGAACGTATTCACATCCATTGGCTTCCCCAATGACATTATCATTGCTTGTCCATCTATTATTAGACATGAAGACTCACTGATGGTAATTTCTGGAGGACAGCTCACGTCCTTCATCAACAGGTCAAATAGAATGGATTTGGTACCTGTTCGGAGGGTGCCAGACGTGTCAGCAATGCTCACTGGTACTTTCATCAATTCCTGGTTCATGATGTTGTTTAGATCAACTCGTCTGCCAGCCCTGTATGCCATGATAAGTCTCTGTGTGAAATTCCTGTCGGCTTTCAAAGTTTTCATCTTTCCTTTTGAAGTATTTGACGCTACATGTACGTTATACAAGGATGTGAAAGTGAGAGCTTTTGTCTTTGGCAATGGATCCCTGAAATTCACCTTTTTATCAACCATTCTATCCTTCACGAACGTCTCCAGCTGGTTCTGTCCCAGTTGCTCTGCCTTCAGCAGCGATTTCTCTACATCAGCCGTTGCCACGTCTCGAGTTGCAATATTCAACAGGGCGTCGGGCCTGTCTGCTATTTCGTCTGCCATCACCTTGAATCTCATCAACACCTTCTAATTAGCATGCTAATTAGCCGAAATCTACAAAACAAACATTATATTCATGTACCACAGACCCAATGCAATGATGGAAGCCAGGGTACTGTGGTCACTCGTGTATTTTGCTGTCCAAAATAAGTCGCAATCCATCGTACCATAAAAAATGAAAAGTCCAGCCGTTGAGGATATATTCATGAATAAAGTGAATATCTCCTTCACGTTTTCTGTTAATTTCTAAACTTTGACAATATTTGTATGATTTAATATAAAAGATATTGACAAATAGTTTGTATATCTGTATTTGGGATGTAAAATAAAGCATATTTTGTAAAAATATGAGTTTTGCACTAATTGACCTTTGACCTTAATTCGCGACCTAATTCGGCAAATTTGGGAAACACAAACAACATATTCATACTCAGCACAAAAATCAACTCCAGACACACCTATTTGTTTGCTTTTCCTCAAAAATGCCTCATGAAGCTTAAATAAGCACATTTTTTAATTTCTTGCCCAGCTTATACGGCCGCCGTGCCAAATGTGACTTAGGCTTAACTCTCCACCCCCTCAAATGAAACCATCCACCTGGTTGTAACGTAAGTTGCCAAGATTTTTGCCTTGCATTACAAATTATTCCAAACTTTGTATAAACTACATGTTCTTCACCCCCATCATGTCCCATTCTTTCTGCGTCTCAGAAGCGTTGGGAACAAACGAGTGTTTTGCTGCACTCTCAGCCAGACAAGCACCAAACAGATCATCCAGTTGCTGAAAGTCTGGCATGAAGGTTAATGTATCCGTGTGTCAGTCCGTGTGTACACCTGGATGATCATTAAAATTAATTAAATCGAAGCAGGTTGGATGTCACGTGGAAATTTTCTTGCTACTTCCTCACTTCATCATCATCCGTGACCAAGGTGAGTGGATTATCGCCGAAACGTCACCTTTACTGACGAGAAGTAAGTTAAGCTTTTTCATGCATAAACTTTTACTGTATTAAATTAATTGTTTGAAAAACTTTAATTAAAATCCAGTGGGACTTTGTGATGAAGAAAATCAAGATGTGAAATTGAAGGAAAAAGAAAAGGAAATTTGAACTGAGATGCAGAAAGCAATGGAGAGAATACAGTGTTTCCAGGATTGTGTCGGAAGGCATGAAAAGGATGAAGATTATGATGGCGGTGATATTTAGTGGTTTTCACTTCATTTTGATGATGTGTGTTCAGAGACCCACAAAACGAGTTCTCCCTTGATGACTACAAAACGAGTTCTACCTTGATGACCCACAAAACGAGTTCTCCCTTGATGACCCACAAAACGAGTTCTCCCTTGATGACCCACAAAACGAGTTCTCCCTTGATGACCCACAAAACGAGTTCTCCCTTGATGACTAAAAAACGAGTTCTACCTTGATGACCCACAAAACGAGTTCTACCTTGATGACCCAAAAAACGATTTCTACCTTGATGACTACAAAACGAGTTCTATCTTGATTGCTCAAAATATGAGACCTCCCTTGAAGACCCGAAAAGCAGGTTCTATCTTGGAGACCTTTAGAGTTCTTAACCTTTCCATCCATGTCATTCTTGGTTGGATGGTGCTTGATGAGTGGTAACAAACCATGAGCTTTTCACATTTTTTCTCCAGTTGATTAAAAATTTATGAAATTGCATTTTTAAAATTCGATATTGGACATGTAATGTATTTATTTATTCTCTTTCAGCAATATCAAGAAACTGCGAGGAAGACCTGAGATTTCCTGAGACAAATTTAGAATACATCTCCTCCTTTCCACTTCTTCAAACTTGAAACAACTGAAACTTCATTCTTTCGACAGAACTGGGAGAAAAAAACAAAAAAAAACTATGTTGAGTTGAAAGACTGACTGAATTGACCTTGTGTTATTATTGAACTGCTCAAAAAACATTAAACTGTTTAAAAAATAATTTGTTGAGTTGTTTTTAAAATTTGTATGTGTATGTGTATATATATATATACTAATGAGCCAAAACATTATGACCACCTGCCTAACATGCTGTTGGTCCTCCATTTGCCACCAAAACAGTGCCGACCTGCCAAGGCATAGACTCTACAAGACCCCTGAAGGTGTCCTGTGGTATCTGGCACCAAAACATTAGCAACAGATCCTTCAAGTCATGTAAGTTGCGAGGTGGAGCCGCCGTGGATTGGACTTGTCGGTCCAGCACATCTCACAGATGCTCAATCGGATTGAGATCTGGAGAATTTGGAGACCAGGGCAACACCGTGAACACCATCATGTTCCTCAAACCATTCCCGAACAATGTGTGCAGTGTGGCAGGGTACATGATCCTGCTGAAAGAGGCCACTGCCACCAGGGAATACCAATGCCATGAAGGGGTGTACCTGGTCTACAACGATGTTTAGGTCGGTGACACGTGTCAAATTGACGTCCACATGAATGGACAGACCCAGGTATCCCAGCAGATAATTTCCCAGAGCATCATACTCCCTCCACCGGCCTGTCGTCTTCCCACAGTGCAGCATGGTGCCATCACTTCCCCAGGTAAACGGCACACACGTACATGGCTATCCAAGTGATCTAAAATAAAACAGGACTCATCAGACCAGGTGACCTTCTTCCACTGCTCCAAGGTCCAGTTCTGACGCTCGCATGCTCATTGTAGGTGCTTTCGACGGTGGACAGGGGTCATCATGGGCACTCTGGCCAGTCTGCAGCTACGCAGCACCATACGCAGCAGAGTGCGATGCACTGTGGATTGTGACACATTCCTCCCGTGATCACCATTAAAATTTTCTGTGACTTGCCACAGTTGACCTTCTGTCAGTTCAGACGACACGGGATAGCCTTCGTTACCCTCACGCATCAATAAGCCTTGGGAGCCCACCACCCTGTCGCCGGTTTGTGATTTGTCCCTCCTCAGACCACTGTCGGCAGGTACTCACCACTGCTGACTGGAAATCGTCTTCGCAATGTGTCAAATGATATGTTGATGAAATTTTCTTCAAAGGTGAAAAAAAGATGACAGACTTTGTACTTCGTGCAGAAAAAAAACTCTCAGTTGTCACCAGAACGTATTGAAGAATCATCTTCGACCAGTTCGAAATTATCATCAGAAGATACAATCGAAGGCATTGCAGAATCTATTTTGACAGATGAGGACGAGGAGATTTTTGAGCGAGAAGCAGAAGTCGACCTATTAAACCAGTCGTTATCGATGATAGGCGAAAGCCCATTCGACAAACGAAAGGTGGAAAGGAACCCAGGGTACGTTCCTGAAAAGCGAAGTAAAGTGGAAGGTTCTGTGCAAAAGAAATTAGAACTAGTTGCTGGACCAAGCACTGTGGAGAAAACAAAAAATACAGCTTCAAAATGTGATAAAAACTGCATGCCAGAGGTGATCAAAAGCCTGAAAGAAAAATACGTTGTTTCGAGCCGTTCAGAGCAAATACGTGTACTGACAATGTTTGCTTGGAATATGAGCATCATGGGGATGATGAGTGAATTCAGTTGCTCCCAAAGAATGGCTGTGCAAGCCAAAAATTTAGAGAAAGAAAATGGTATGCTATCGTCTCCAAATCCCAAACAGGGTAAAATATTGCCTGACGAAGTGAAATCTGCCGTAACCGAATTTTACCGAAGTGATGAAGTCAGCCGAATAATGCCCGGAAAAAAGGACTGTGTGGTGGTCAGGAATGAACATGGAAAAGACAAAATTCAAAAGCACCTGGTACTAAACAATCTCAAGGAACTGTTTCAGAAATTCAAAGAGAAGAACCCTGGCTTGAAAGTTGGATTCGTGAAGTTCGCCATGCTCCGTCCCTCGGAGTGTGTCCTGGCCGGTTCAGGTGGTACACACAGTGTATGTGTATGTACGATACATTAAAATGTGGAACTCATGATGTTTGGTTCCAAAATGCCACAGATAGCCGAACTTCCTCGCTATCATCATGTGATAGCACGCATAGTTTGTAACCCAGCACAACCGGCATGGTATTTCAGAACTTGTGAAAGTTGCCCATCAATTGAAGACTTCAAAACCGAGATACTTATGAACTAGAGGATATTGATGAAATTCAGTTTAAACGGTGGACGTCCACCGACAGATCTGAACTGAGCTCCATGGTCCTGCCTTTGGAAGAATTCATTAATCAATTCTGTGAACGTGTGGTGAAATTAGTGAGACACGACTTCATTGCCAAGGCCCAATCTCAGTTTCGGAAAAATAAGAAAGACGAAACAGGTGAAGGAGAATTTGTCATTATTGGAGACTTCTCAGAGAACTATTCGTTTGTCGTACAGGATGCGGCCCAAGGATTCCATTGGAACTGCTCTCAAGCGACAGTTCACCCCTGGGTTTACTATGTCAAATCGGACGATGGCAAATTAAACCACGATTCGTTCACGATTATATCAGAATGCAATACTCACGACGTTGTCTCAGTCCACCTCTTCCAAAGAATGCTCATTGAAAACTTGAAATCTAGCTTTGGAAATGTAAACAAACTTTACTATTTCTCAGACGGTTGCGCTGGCCAATATAAGAATTGCAAAGCCTTCATAAACCTCTGTCGTCACAAATCAGAGTATGGTATTGACGCAGAATGGCATGTTTTTTGGCACAAGTCATGGCAAGGGCCCTTCAGATGGCGTGGGAGGTACAGTCAAAGGAGAAGCAACATGTGAGAACCTGTGTAGACCTTACGACAGTCAAATTATTTCTCCAAAAGATCTTTTCGCCTTTGCTGAAAATGGTTTGAATGAAATGAAGTTCGGTTATGGGATCCAAGAGGCGTATGACGAGGAAGAACGAAATCTGGAAGAAAGGTTAAAAACGGCCAAAACCATAGCTGGAACTCAAAAACTTCATGCTTTCATCCCTATTTCTGAAACTGCTCTTCAGGTACGCGAATTCAGCCTTCGCGAGGAACACCGTATCGAGTCAGCTATTTCAAAATCGACACCAACTTTTAACGGGAACCTCTCAGGTTTTGTCACAGTGCACTATGATGGAAATGGTGGCATGCCTGCATCATGGAAGCCTTTCAGGACACTCCTGAAGTGAAAGTGAATTTTCTTCATCCAAACGGGCCCGCAAATAGTTTCTTTTTTTCCTGACATTGATGATCACTGCATTTTCGACATTTCTGATATACTTCTTTCCTTGAACCAAAAACTGCTACAGGTAGAACCGACACAATCAGTAAAAAAGAACCACAGCTGTCAAATAAAACACTGGTTGGCAAAAAATCTTGACTACAATATGCTTGAAAAACTCTTACTCATACTAGTATCGCTTCCAGTTCCTGCATGTGCAAGTGGAAAATTTATGTACAATATACTGATATAGTGTATTGGAAATCTTGTGTTCAAATATTATGCTATGTATTGTGGCGTATTGTGTGTCCAGCACCCGAGTCCCCGAACAATAAAACCATCATCACACTTGAACCCATTGAGATACCATTTTCATTTCTGCTGAGTTGTTGGAGTATATGAAGGGGTATTCTTACACAAAAAAAATCGGGACCATCGGTTTGGCTGGGGAGCGGGCGCCCAAGGTCAAAGAGCGCCCCAAACTATAACTTTTTGAATTACTGTTTCGGAGTGATTTTACTTTACGCGATTCGAAAGATCTCGCTTTTACGAGCATTTTGATACCAAGATCAGCCAAATCGGACCACTACAACCTGCGATATGGCCTCTAGAAGATTGTGGGGCAGCCGGGGGCGCCCAAATTTGGGGGGCCCCTAAAATGGGCCCCGATGGGCCCACAGGTCTAAAAGTTGGTATTTTGAGTTTTTTCACCCAAGTGAATAAATGACCAACATATGGGGAGAAAATGAGGTATTAGTGTCGGGAGGGTGTGTACAGTTGACATGGAATGCCCCAATTGTGTCTTTTGTAAATCCTGTGAATAAAATAAATATAAAATCTCTTCTTATATAAATCTTATCGACAGTGGACTGTAAAATAATTCACCCGCTACCAATAATGCCACATGTTGATAAATTACGAATTATGTGGAAACAATTTCTCCAAATGAACTTTTTATTCATAACTGAAGAGATCAAACTAGATACTGATATAGCTGAATTTGGTTACATGTCAGGAATACCTGCAAAAAACATGTACAAATCAAAATTCACTTGTTACACAAGTATTCATCCCCGATGTCAGTACTTGGCGGAAACACCTTTTGCAACAATGACTGCTGTTAGTCTTTTGGAGTTGGTCTCCACCAGCTTTGCACAGTGAGATGGTGACATCTTTGGCAATTCTTCACGTGAAAATTCCTTTTGTTCTACTAAGTTTGATGGGGATCGTCGATGGACAGCAATCTTCAAGTCTCGCCGTTAATGTTCAATTGGGTTCAAGTCAGGACTTTGACTGGGCCACTCAAGAACATTTATTTTCATCTTATTCAACCACTCCAGTGCAGCTTTATCTTTGTGCTTTGGATCCTTATTCTGCTGAAATGTGAATCTCCTAGCCAGTCTCAGATTAATGACTGACTCAAGCATGTTTTCATCAATGATTCTCCTTTACTTTGCACCATGCATTGTTCCTTCTATCCTGACAAGCTTGTCAGTCCCTGATGATGAAAAGCAACCCCATAGCATGATGTTGCCATAACCATGCTGGGCAGAAGGGATAATGTTGACTGGGTGATGCGCATTGTTAGTCTTGCACCAGATGTTTTGCTTTGAATTTCATCCAAAAAGTTCAATTTGTGTCTCGTCTGATCATAAAACCTTTCTCCACGTGCCTACTGTATCATCAAGATGCTTTGTCACAAACTCCATATGAGCTGTTAGATGCATCTTTTTCAGTCATGTCTTCTTTCTTATCACCTGTCCATCGAGGCCAGCTTTGTGAAGGTAATGGGATATTGTTGATTGATGAACATTGACCCCATCTTGGACAAAGAGCCTTGCTGATCTTTCAAAGTCATTGTTGGATTTACAGTGACATCCCGAACCAGTTTCTTACTTGCCCGGCTGCTGAGTTTGGATGGGTGACCTGATGTGGGTAGAGTCTGGGAAGTGTGATACGTCTTTCACTTCTTAATGATGGATTTCACCGTACTCAAAGGGATAATGAGTGACTTTGAAATCTTCTTTTAACCCCCTCTTGAACAATGCAAAACCACCACTTTATGTCTGACTTCTTTGGAAAGCTCCTTGGTCTTAATGTTTTCCTTGTTGGTAAACAAAGTGAGTTGCACCTTGAAAATCCTGAGATAAGTTGGGGAGATTTGTTTTCTTTTTAAGTTAAACCACTGATACATCCAGGTCATTTCATTATTTTATTTTTTGAATCATTGTTTTCTGAAAAATAGTGATGATTCCAAATGAAAACACTCATAACCCTCCACCATCCCTTCTCAGCATCAGTCATATGTAATAATTCCCACTCCCACCCAAACCCTCAAAAGAGAAAAGGAAAAAAGTAGTCGATTCCATCGTATACTGGAAAAAAGCACTTGGAATCAAATCGATTCCAAAATTCCAGGCTCACCAATCACTACTTAACAGTTCGCTCTCCCCAAGACCTCTTCCTTTTCGTCCTCAAGTCTACATCTTATAACCAACCAGAACTGGCTTTGATGTAGTCACGTGATATTGGGCCAGGAAAGGTTTGCGCATGCTCAGTCTTGCAAAGCAGGTCACGACAGAACAAAGGCAAACAAATACACAGTTTAGCAGGGATGTGTTACATTTCTTTGAGTGAGGAGTACTGACTGTGTCGAGCAGCTCATATATCCATCCATCCATCCATCCATCCATCCATTGGGAACAGACTCTGTGCAGAGCGTTCGTGCTACCTCAGCAGTCTCCTTTGCTATTGAGCACAATCCTGGAGGGGTCGCCACCCCGACAGAATACCATCATGCTGGCACTCATTTTGCTGACCTCAGAAGGATGACAGGCCGAGTTAACCCCACCTGGTGTTAATTCAACAGCTGAGCGGGATTTGAACTCGGGACCCTAGGATCCAAAGCCCACCACCCTCACCATTAAGGAAACACCAGTCATTAGCTCAGATATGACAATCCCCATTTTTCCTTTAAATCTTGCATTTTTTCAACTTACTCAATTCCACCGAATGAGAGCGATATGTTACAGTGGCATTAGTATTTCCAAATTTGTGAAGAATCACAAAAAAACAATTATCAGATCCCGATCTGGATTCAGATCTTCACCAAAATTGAATCATTTCTTTCTTGTTAAACACCCAACGTTTCCACCAAGTTTCGTATGAACCTCTCCACAACTTTTTGAGATATCGTGCTATATTTTGCTTTCTCTCTCTCTCTCTCTCTCTCTCTCTCTCTCTCTCTCTCTCTCTCTCGTGCATCCACTTACAACATGCTTTGCACAACCTCACACCACAAACATAAAGCCACTTTCATCAAAGGATTAATGAGACATGGTGCTCCAGACAGTGCAGGAAGGGCTGAGGAAGCCTTACTGGCCCCAACAGCAACATTGCAGGGAACCGAAGAGATGTCAAGCAGCACGTGAAGAAATAACTGCCGAAATAGGCACCATCCATCCTTTGGCACTCGCCCAACACAGGAACCCGTCCGCTGTGCTTCCAGGCTTTAAGGAGCCAATGGTCATTACCAGGAGATACAGCTGTCCAATGGGCAGTCATTGGATCATGCGAGCTCTGAACATGGTGGAGAGCAGAATGGGGCTTTTAAAAGTCTAAACCGGAGTCCAGAACGGAGTTCACCTGGGAACAGAGAGAGAACCATCTGGTGTTTGGAGAACAAGCGAGGGCACGTGAGCTGAATTGCCAGGCAGAAGGGCAGATCCAGTGGAGTGTTCCCGGGCATGTCATCCAAACAAACTGACTTCTGTGATCTTTCTCTTCTGTCTGTATTCTACCTCGTTTTCTATTTGATTCATGAGCAATCAACGCAAAGTGCCAACTGTCCTTTTCAGGACTCACTGATGTCACACTTCATGCCATTTAATGTAATGCCACATGCATTCACCTTAACCCCTTTCAAGATATGCTTACATCACACCTTCTGCATACGGGTGGGTGAGCAAGGTTCTGCAAATATACCCCCGTCTTCTTCTCTTCTCTCTATCCCTCTTTCTTCTCTTGTTTCCTGGAATGACTGTGGTGCCTGTTCATATTTGTGACCAAGTGACTAACTTGAAGGGGCCTTACGTGCATAGTATGAGGATTTCTCAATTGTGACACAGCTTGGATATACATGCTCTTTGGTAAATCATTGTAAAAGCTTTCAAACTGCTCGAGTGTCAATTTCTATTGGTTGGGCATAGTGCGTTGTAACAGGGAGTTCGGTCCAGCCATTCCGTCATGGGTAGTTATTAGCCGGTGTGTCCACCTACGGTAACACTCGGCCATATATTAATCAAGGTGGAACGTCAGGAAGCACAGCTCCTATCTGGGGGGTTTAATTTTCCAGAAGCAAAGTCAGGATTCAGACCCTGGACCTTACATAAATTAAATGTCTCAGACAGTTGTCTGTAGTTTCTTAGCAATCTGCCGCACAGCAGAGTTCTGCAATGTGGCAGCTTCAGGGTCGTCAGCCGAGAAGTGAATCTGAGAACTCCCCTCGCGATACCTACCGGAGGTGAACCCGGAACAGTATCGTCAACAAATTTAACTTCAAAACTCCTATTTATATGTTACTTCCATGTTCAAATACCAGCTACAGTTTCTGACAAAACAGGATGAGATTGTTTCAAAAGCTTGATTGATATCACTGTGATATGGCCTGATGAATGTTGTCCTTACTACAGTTTTTAAATTTGGGGATTTGGTCCATCATTCCAATTTTGTTAATCAAATCCAATGATATTGCTGCGTGGAAGGGGAATTGGAGTGGTGGGGGTGATCCATAGCTCGACTGTGGTAAGTGCAACATGGTCTGTTGGATTCACGTAGCGTAGATTTACTCTCGTAAACAGGGAAAATGTCAGAGTAAGTAGTGTTGTTGCATGTCTTTGAGAAAGAAGCATATGTAATTTATAGGCAGTGTAGTCAGGGTACGGTGGTGTAGCGTAAAACTTCCTGTTTGAAAGACAAGGCAAGGTGGATGATTTGTGAAACAACGGCATGAAGAAAGCACTTTGACAATTCCAAACTGTCAGCATGTGTGCGTAGGCCATGGTAGCGAGATGTAGAATAGAAGAATAGAAAGAACACTATTTATGATCACGCCCCATGGGATGTGAGGAGATAGCATGGTGCTGCCCACACCAGCGTGCAGCCAGTGACAGGACCCATGACTTAGAGAGGTGGTCACAAACGCCGGGGTGATGGGACAGAGGTGGAACACAGACACAGAGAGTGTGATCAGCACTGTGCAGGAGAGGAGATGAGTCAGCCCTGACCTCTGGGGATGATTGCTGTTAAATCTGCGCCATATTGTGTCTCTTTCATCCTTACTTATATTGCTCGTCTCTTTATCGCTCCTCGCCTTCATCGCACCTCGCTTAAATCGTCCTTGCCTTCACCGCTTCTCGCCTTCGCGTGCCAAGTTGCTCCAGTCTCTTCGCCGGCGTGGGACCACAACCAGCTCGTGCTTATACAAGCTCTTGCCCGCCCTTTTGTACCTCATGTGGATTCTGATATTCTTTTTGGCATCATGAGGGGGTTAGGTTTTTTTTTCTTTCCTTGTGCATAAGTTTGTGTGTCCCCACATCCATATTTGAGTCTGTTGACTTGCTTCATTTGTTCCATGTCCAATCAAACTTTTGTCTGTATCTCTTGCTTATCAAAAAATCATATATGGTGGGAATATAGCACACTCAGGGAACTTGAAGGAAGTGCATGAGTGAAAATTGGGTGATTTGGTTAATTTAAACACGCCTTTTGAAGATAATTAACGACCTTATTTAGTTATGTTTTATTAAGGCTCATCCTTGGTCACCTTGCTGTCCCCCACTGGGGTCTTAATTCGCCATTTTGTTTTTGGCCTACTCAACAATGCCTTGACTTGGAACAGGCCACAACAGTTTCTTAATGAGAATTTTTTTTTTTCACTTTCCACACTCATGTTATTCACACACCGCATTCACTTTATGCATTTCACTTTCCGCACTCATATGCCTGTTCATCATAGTGATGACTCGCTGGGTACATTGTAATGCTTATTCACGCCAGGAGACACCAGCGTTCATGGCTTTGTCATTTCCGCACATGCCATAAGCTCAAGAATCTCTTATTCTCAGCCGAAGTTCAAAATTTAGACTTCTTTCTTGAGTTCAGCAGCAGTTCCAACTGCTCAAAAAAAATGTTCATTCGTTAAATTCGGACATTGCCTGACATTTTGGGCATCTCCGGGTGCATGGTATTTATATGACCGATCAGCGATCATAAATCATTTGCTAAGCTCACCGTTACTTATTAACCATTTCATTGGCGTGCTTGCTTGAGTGTTTAAACCACTTGGTAAGCTCTCTACAATATTCACACTGTCACTGAATATACTGATCAACTTCAACAAATTTCAGGGCCCACTCGCTTGCGTTTGGCCCCGTGTTGTGGAACACACTGGCATTGACGGGCTCGCTGAAAATGTCCAATTTTATTTTACACCACATTTCCCCTTTTTGTACGATCTTCTTTCATTATATGACCCGTCACTTCAGCATAAATAGATACATATAAAAATTAAACGTTTTGTTTTCCAAAGTTTCAACAACAGTTTCATTGAAATGCATGCTTGAGTGTATAAGCCACTTGGTGAGCACTCTTCAAGCTTCGATGCCGATACCACGGAGTAATTCTCCATGGAGACATTTCCAGAGTTAGGAAGGCAAAATATATTAGATGATTACAATAAGTAAAAAAATGTTTTCAGTTACAAAGCAATGAATCACCACATCACAGCAGGATAGCCGAGAGGTACGCACACTTGCTCCAAGCTGTCTAGCCTGGCTTTGAATCCCGACCCAGCTATAAACTGTCATCCTGATATTTCACAGGCAGGGAGAGTCATTGATGTATGTGCTATCTCACAGACAGAAATTAAACTGGACATCAAATCTACCAGAATTCCCCCTCCCCTCTCCCCATTCCCTCTCCCTGTCTGCAATCTCCCTCCCCTCTCCTCCCTCCCACCTCTCTCTCTCTCTCTCTCCAACCCCTCCCCTCTCCCCCCTTTATTCTCCCCTTCCTCTCTCTCCCACTCATTTCCCTCTTTCTCCCACCCCTCTCCCTCTCTTTCCCATCCCTCCCCCTCTCTTAAGGGGACTGCTAAACACTGACGGATTAGTTTTGAATACAAAATTGCTTCCCCATAGTGTAACATACACGAATCAGTTTCGGAGTGAGCTGACTGGAGGGGTGCAAAAGTCACTGCATGTGAGCATGCATACTTGCATGCAGACAGGCCTTTGCCAGGTAGATACCGTGGGTTTTAAATGTTTCCGCCCGATTTTATATAGAAGCCGGCGGTTAAAAATAAAATATTGCTGTTTGGGCACGTTTTATCACCTACCCTTCCCCTCTCCTCATGCTGCCTTCCCTTTGCCGTCTTCCCTTCCTCTCGTGCTGCCTTCCCTTCCCATCATGCTCCCTTCCCTCCCCCTCCCATCATGCTGCCTCACCCCCTCCCATCATGCTGCCTCACCCCCTCCCATCATGCTGCCTCGCCCCCTCCCATCATGCTGCCTCCCCCCCTCCCATCATGCTGCTTCCCCCCTCCTATCATGCTGCCTCCCCACCCCTGCCATCATGCTTACCTCCTCCCAAACTCTTTCCTCTCTTCACTCCCCAGGGACGTCTCTTGACAGTCTCCACCTGCTGGATTAATATGCTGTTTTAACATACCCCATTTCATTCAGTCCTGTTCTGCACTCCCCCCCCCATTTTCTCCTCAAGTACCACTATTAAACACAAGTTGAGAACCCCTGCCCTCACGCTTACCTCCTCCCAAACCCCCACTCCCCTCCTTATCTCTCCAGATGATTCTCACTCCTACCCCCCTCTCCCAGAGCGCATAGCGACATTTGGTGAGGTGTTTCTCTCCCACCCCCTTCCTTGCTCTTCCCCCCTTTCTTTGCTCCGCCCTTCCTCACTCCCTCTTTGCTCCACACCTCTACCCTCCTTGCTCCCCCCTTTTCTCTCTCTTTCTCTCCCTCTCCCTCTCCCTCCCCCTCCCCCTTCCTTCCCCCTTTTCCCTTTTTCCAACAACGTCCAAATTGGACAAATTAACACGTTTTTTTAGCCGTTGGAACTGCTGCTGAGGTCAATTAAGATGTTTAACTCTTGAAATTCGACTCAGGTTAAGAGATTCTCGGGCTTATCACATATGCGGAAATGTATCGGGTGAACACCGATGTCTCCTGGCGTGTATAAGCATTGTGAAGTATCAAGCAATTTGTAGCTGTGAAGATGCGACATTTGATGATATGAGTGAGGAAAGTGAAAAAAAAACATTTTTGAGCGCTTTATCGTGAAGAAACCATTGTGGCCTGTTTCAAGTCGAGACATTGTTGAGCAGGCCAAACAAAGTGGTGAATTAACACCCTTGCAAGCTGACAGAAAACTGACTCAGGGGCTGACCAAGGACGAAGCATTGATAAAGAATAATTAAGTATTGCATTACTTGATAAAGAAAACCTCACATTCACTGAAACCACATCCCAATATCCTCAATTTCTTGATTGCATGACTGCAAAAGGTAAAAGCTAATGTAAATGATTATGTAAGAAAAATCTATGCCTGGTGTTGGCTTAATGGTTAGGGTGGTGGGCTTTGGATCCTCAGGTCCTGAGTTCAGATCCTGCTCAGCTGTGGAATATCAGGTGGGGTTAACTTGGCCTGTCATTCCTTCTGAGGTCAGCAAAATGAGTGCCAGCATGCTGGTATACTGTGTCGGGGTGGTGACCCGTCCTGGATTGCGCCCAATAGCCAAGGAGACTGCTGAGGCAGCACCAACACTCTGCATAGAGTATGGTCCCAATCTCCTCCTCCTATTGTAAAAATAAATAAATAACATTTTAGTCTTTGTCAGTCAGGCCACAACAGAAATAAGACCAGCTTCTTTTTATCCAATTCTGTTTTACATTATTTGATATACAGTTTCTATCTTTTTCATCAAATTTATTTGTTCTTTTCTTTCGAAAGATAACTTGCAACAGGCCAGTAATAAATATTATGCAAACAAAAAGGATATTCAAATAATTGCAGTTGTATTTTTTCTTTTCTATCATTTAAGATTGTGAATCCCACTTTTTAATCAATTTCCTTCTCAGAAAATATTTCCAAAGGTATGTATAATATTGCGGAACTTTTGCTGCATCTCATTATAACAGCATTTTGTCCGAGGAAAAGGGGACACAAATTAATTCTTTTAAGGAAAGTGGTGATGTTTCTGAAAAGATGTCTGCCATTTCACAGAGCTTTCCACTATTATCTTCCTATTACACCCAGTGCTCATTTGTCATGATTGTCGCCACAATCACTCTGTGTTATGCGGAACATCATTCAGACTGGTAGTGCACAGCTCTTCCCCAATGCTCTCGTACTGCCAGCTTGTTTTCCAGTTTTGGACCCATCACTCAGGAGTGCACACCGCATGATCATAATAATGGAATGCCTTACTCTCTGCGATGATATTTTTGTCACCTTAATAACAGTGAGTGATCATGAGAAGCAAGTCTGCCAGCAAGACTAATACAAATCTCTTAACTCATAAAGAAACTTTCACTGATTATGCTCTATAACGATAGGTTCAAGAAAAGTAATTAACCACTTGTACTCCTTCTGCATTAGATTATTAACACTTGATTTAACATTGGATTTTACATGCTCCAACATTATCTCAGGATGTGAAATCAGACAGATTATTACCCTCGCTGGAGGAGAGGGTATTGTTGTGAACTTGTAAACTATAGCAGTATCAAAAGTGGAGATGTCTGCAAAGATTGAATTTTAAAGTTCAACATTGATTCAACATATGCTGAGTCTAATCACATCTCATTTGGATAATCATTTTCTTTGGGTGTTTGAAAGCAAATAGTTTGCTCCCAAATTTAATTTGTTTTGCTTTTGAATTTTAAAAATTAATTTGAAGGTATTTTGATTTAGTCTTAAAGATTATTCTAATTTTCGACTCATCACTCAGAAATGCAACTGGGTCATTTTTTTTGTCTTTATTTCTGTTGAACACATTTTGAGATTTTGCTCAAATATAAGTAAAGTTGTTTATTATTTGCAGAGTTAAATTATGTATGAAAAATAGGACCACCTGTCCTGAAGCTCACCTGGATCAGGAGCAACAGTCAATAAAACCCCCCTAGACCCTTTGTTTTTTTTTAATGCTGTGAACAAACTTTGGTACATCATGGGTGATGAAGGTTGTGGTCAAGTTTCATTGAAATTGTGTGTAGTTTTGGAGAAGAGAGCAAATATCTATTTTTGGGGGTCAAAACTATCCCCTGTAGACCCCCTTAATGATCGCATCTGCAACCCCCCCCCCAAAAAAAAATCAGAAAGGTCCATATTTTGCAGAAGCATTATTTTTTAGTCAGGTGAAATTCACAAAATAACAACAAAGAAAATAAATAACCACGAAAGTAGGCCTTCCTTAATCACGTCTGCCTTGTAACTTGCAGAGTCTATGTAATCATGTTACAACTTGACCCTGTCTCCTTCTTGGTTACTGTATTTCACTGAATGCTTGTGTTAATGCACCGCTCGCATAAAAGCTCATCTCATTCAACTTTTTTGATGTGGGCATGCATGATATCTGATGTACCAGTCTGAAGTACATGTAGAATGAATCACGCATGACGTGTGTTACCTGTACGCACGCGCACGCAGCGCAGGTCAGGCCTGGCTGGCCTTATGCAGGCTAGGATTTTAATGAAACTAAATAGCAGCGTGTGCTTCACCTTATAGTCTAATCTACTCTGCAAGTTCTGGCGGTGGGCAATGCAAATAGTGGGGCAACTTAGCATAACAATTGTGCATTTTGTGAGGAAAGCACCAAATTTGGCACACTAGTAGCCTATCATATTATGAACAGATTTGGATATTGGGCCATCTCAAATTCAGCCGCTGATGGTTGTGGCAGCCATTTTCCACTGCCATCAAAAATTTTGAGATGGCCCAATATCCAAATCTGTTCATAATATGATAGGCTACTAGTGTGCCAAATTTGGTGCTTTCCTCACAAAATGCACAATTGTTATGCTATATTTAGCTAAGTTGCCCCACTAAAAGGTAAGTTCAGATAAAATAGAGAATATGAAGGTTTTGCCATAACACCTGGAGATGAAGGAATGGTTAGGTACGAGTATCATTATGTGGTCTTTTAAACTAGGAAGAGCCCATTCACCATGTAGAACGTCGTATAAAACAAGCCAATGTTCATATAGGCTACATGTAGGCATGCCTACATGCATGTAGTCTACACGTGTGTGCAAAAATAGATTGTGACAGTGAGCACAATTACACGTGCATGTATGAACTGTGAGAGGAAGGAAAAGTCATTGCACATCACAAATAAACTTGTCAAACAGTTAATGAATTGATTTTTGCTAATTAAATTCATTTTCTTTTCAACCTAAATGATGAACTTACTTGTAATATTATAAAAAAGAAAAAGTGCATTGATGAAAATCTGTGAATTCGTATTAAGATTCCGCTTCTGACGCGTTTCCTGTCACAAATTAATTGGTCAATTGAATTTGAACTCAAAACTTTGATCGGTATTCGACGATTTCAATAAGAGAAATAGTATTTTAATTGTTGCCATGATAACTCATCGCCATACCAACATATGGCCTGAAAACACCCCAAAATGATGATAACCCATTATACATTGTATTTTCGACACTTTCACTTTCCGCAGTAAAACAATGCGGCGTGCGTCCCATCCCACAACAGGCATGGTAGTACAGCGGATAAGCTCTCATATTTTAACAAATTGTGCATTTTATGAGAAAAGCATGAAATTTCTAGCACAGTTAGGTCATACCATAATGTTTATTTTCGGATGTGGAGGGAAGTCAGATTTGACCTCTGAGGGGACGGTGAGAGGTCAAATCCAAGATGGCCGCTGGTCACCCGGGTCTAATGTTCAAACGTCCTTAATTTTGGAACCAGACTGCGCAGAAAAACATTTACGGTGTCATTTCCAACTAAATTGGGGATGCCCATTCATTTGGTGATACCTTTGAGAATGTCAGAATTCAAGGAAATGAATTTAGGTCAAGGTCAAGGCAAAAATTTATCAAAAAATAAGCAATCAGTTGAAATTTGCAAATTAATACCGAGTGGTGTCATTGTGGCGAATTTAGTTATTTAGCCCTTCAGAGGGTGTGCTTGAGGCGGATGTGGCGCAGTTATGTATTGTGCATATCCATGCTTAGACTAGCTGGGTTATAGATGCATTATCTCTAGAGTTCTATGTTTTGTTGACCCTTACCAATAAAGAAATCCTGGATATTGACATGTATCTAAGAAGATAGCTTCGATGTAAAATGTGGTATGGTAGTTGGTGCTTTCATTGTGTTTTTGTCTTTCAGAATCTTCTCTCCTGCCATGGTGATTTCGTCGCAACCATGCCGAAACGTCACTTCCTGATGGACCCCACCCAACCCTCTAAATCTAAGCAATCCAAGCCACCCCCAGCACTAACTGGGACATTTGTGTCCTCTGCCAAGTAGTAACACATGAATCTTTGCAGTGTCCTCGCAGATCAACGAAACAGCCCGTGGATAGTGGCTATGCATCCCTGGATGCCATGCATCCCTATTCTGTTGAACATCAAGAACATTTCAAGAGTATGGAGAAAGAGTGTTTGCACCATACATCTCTGCTAAAATTGAGAAAAGCAGCCGCATCGACCTTGTCTGGGATGTGTACCTACCCACCAGCCTCAACAAGACAGAAGAGGGGAAAGGGCACCAGGAAAAGAGTGGCTCCTTCTACTGTGATGCCAAAGAACTGGAAGGACTTCCTTCGATGCGATGAGAACAAAACCGAATTGTTTGCTTTCCTGTCACGCGTAGTTGTTCATCTTCCTCTAGCAGAGGGCAAGGAACTGTATGCAACAGATGGAATTGGATTCCTTTGCTCTCCGGCTGAGTCATACTTGGCCTGCCTTGCCCCATGTTCGCAGGAGGCAGACACTCGACTACTTCTGCATGCGGCAGATGCTGTGCAAAAGGGGTGTAAGAAGGTGACCATACGCACCGTTGATACTGATGTGGTGGTACTGGCTGTAGCTTCATTCGGCGAGACAGCTCCTAATGAACTGTGGGTTGCCTTTGGTGTTGGGTCAAGCTTTCGATACATAGCTGTTCACGAAATGGTTGCCACAATGGATCCAACACAGTGTCTGACTCTCCCAGTCCTTCAGGTGTGACACGGTATCTGCATTCGCTGGCAGAGGAAAGAAGACTGCCTGGGAAACTTGGAAGTCTTTCCCAGAGGTGAATGATGCTTTCAACGAACTCCTATGCATGCCAAGTGAGATCAGTGAAGGATCAATGTTACTGTGAGAGCGATTTGTGGTGCTGATGTACGACCGAACCAGCGAGAGCATGGAAGTGAATGATGCCAGGAAACAGCTCTTCACATAGAAGTCTAGAACTCTAGAGACCATTCCTCCAACCCAGGCAGCACTTAAACAGCACATCAAGCGCACTTGCTCCCAGGCCAACTGTTGGAACCAGACATTGGTCCTGGATCCAGAGATGTACGCACACGCACGCAGCGCAGGTCAGGCAATATATCCCCTGAGTTAATACTTTGTGGAAGCACCTTTAACAGCAATTACAGCTGTGAGTCTGTTGAGACAGGTCTCTACCAACTTTGCACACCTTGATTGGACAATATTTTCCCATTCATCTGTACAAACCTGTTCAAGCTCAGTCAAGTTGTGTGGAGAGCGTTGATGGACAGCAATCTTCAAGTCATGCCATAGATGTTTGATTGGATTTACCGTAGGTTGGGGCTCTGACTGGGCCACTCAAGGACATTCATCTTTTTGTTCCTGAGCCATTCCAGTGTAGCTTTGGCTGTGTGTGTCGGGTCGTTGTCATGCTGAAAGATGAACTTCCGTCCAAATTTCAGCTTTCTTGAAGAGGGCAGCAGGTTTTCTCAAGGATTTCTTCTGTATTTTTCTCCATCCATTTTCCCTTCCGTCCTGACAAGTGCCCCAGTCCCTGCTGATGAGAAACATCCCCGTAACATGATGCTGCCACCACCATGCTTCACAGTAGAGATGGTGTTCTTTTAGTGAAGTGCTGTGTTTGGTTTGTGCCAAATGTAATGTTTTGCATTTGGGCCAAAAAGTTCCATCTTTGTTTCATCAGAGCACAAAACGTTTTTCCACATGGCTTCGGAATCTCTGGAGTGGTTTTTTGCATACCTCAAATGGGACTCAATTTGGGTTTTTTTGAGTAATGGCTTCCTTCTTGCCACTCCACCGTACGGGCTAGACTTGTGGCATGCTTGGGATATTGTCACATGCACACAGTCTTTGCCATAAAGGCCTGTAGCTCTTTTAAAGTTGCCTTTCTGATCAGTCTATTCCTTGCTTGGTCATCTGGTTTGGAGGGACGGCCTGATCTAGGCAGGGTCTTGGTGGTACCATACACCTTCCACTTCTTGATGATTATCTTGACTGTGCTCCAAGTGATATTGAAGGCCTTTGAAATATTTCCATACTCATCCCTTGATCTGTGCCTTTCCACAACTTTATCCCGGAGGTCTTTTGAAAGCTCCTTGGTTCTCATGGTTGAGTCTTTGCTGTGAAATGCACTTCCCAGCAGAGGAAACCCACAGGAACGGCTGATTTTATTCTGGAATAATCAGACTCACTATAATTTAACACAGGTGGAGGCCAACTAACTAGGTATGTGATTTTGAAGGTGATTAGTTACACCTGAGCTCATTTACAATTGCTATTATAAGGGGGGTGGGGGGGGTGGATACGCATCCAATCAAGATATTCTAGTTTTGTATTTTTAATTAATTTTCTAAAATTTGTAGAATTTGTTTTTCACTTGGAAGTTGTGGGTCACAACGTGAAAATAAATGTGGGAAAAGTCTCATATAATGCAACTTAATTCCAGGCTATAAGGCAACAAAAGGTGAAAATTTTGAAAGGGGGTGCAGACTTTCTAAAGTCACTGTATATATGAATACATTATATTATATTTCAAGTTATTAATATACATGGTGACAATTAATTCATGAACACATTTGTTTGGTTGATAAATTGTTATATTTAAACAGAATAAATTAGGGATACAGATATTTAAAAGGACATAGTATGGAAATATTGGTGACATTCACACTTCTTCATGTCTTCAAAATGATTGATGTGATGTCAGATAACTTCCGTTGAAACGCATTCATTCACGGCAGCGGAAAAATAAGTTTTCCATTACGTGCTGAAGTGCCACAGAAAAAAAAGTGACTTATTTCATCGTGGATTGTCTTGTTTTGTCACCAACAATCCACGATTCTCATCGTGGATTGTTGGTTTCAACTGCCGTGACACTGATTTTGTTGGGATATAGACGAAGATCCTTTTTTCACAATTGTGCGCATCGTATCCCCGTTAATGCCTCGCTCTTGAGACTTCTTCCTTGCTGACTTATTTGGGCTCTGTAGGACTGCTTCTCTCACTCTTTCAATTGTTCCTTCAGTTATTACTGAATTCCTTCACCACTACCTATTTACCTCTGCCACCGAAAGTGGGCGGAGGTTACGTTTTCATTCCTGTCCATGTCTCTTTGTCTAGTCTGTGAACAGGATATCTCAAAAAGTTGTTGACGGATTCGGATGAAATTTGGTGGAGACATTGGGTGTGTGACAAAGATGAAATGATTATATTTCAATGAAATCCATATCCGGATCCGAGAACTTTTAAAGTGATTCTTCACCATTGAGTGATCGGGCTAAAACCGATATATCGTCCCAATGGAAAGTCGACACCCACGTAAAAAAATTTTATCACCGTTTGTTGCCACATAACCTAGAATTAAATTGCATTAAATCAGACTTTTTCCCACCTTTATTTACACAATGAGGCCTCCCCAGATGCCATTCATCCTTTCTACACCTGCAGTACATGACAAATGATGCGTTCCAACCTGCGATGGCCTGCACACACCTGAGATCACCACAACCAAAAATCACATTCCATGATGGAATTTTTTATTTCACGCAAAACTACAGTAATAACGCCTTACCCCTTGACACTCGGTCCCCGTGCTTGCCCTCATGGTCACTCCTGCCCATCACCCATACCAATTCCCCAACTCACCCGTGTACCGGTAAAGCAAAGTTGGGGCGAGTTGTGCCAATGCAGAAAGGTGTGGTGATTATTCCTTTCAGTGTGCTGGTTACGATGATGATGCTTAAACCAAAACAAAGGAAATCTCACTCACATTTAAAATGCAATGATGTGCTGTAAATGAAGTTCGGCTGATTACTCCGTCGTCATCGTTGTCTCTCCAGCGGTTGGTGAAGAAGGAAGGATTTATTGGTGTTGAGCCGCTGCAGCTTTAAAATGGCGTCAAAGATGGCAAGCAGAAGAGACTCGTTCGTTGTAGTCGTAGTTGTTTAGCCAAACAAACGAAATCCACTTCGCTCAACAGTCTTGGTAATGTCGAACAAAAATCACTGTTACATATTGACGTGTTGAGTGACTCGTGAATAGGGACGAGAAGATGCTTGTAAGTAAAGGAGTGTGAGCTTCTAACATATCGTGATGATGAGCTCTTGTTTGCCCTGGCCTTCCAGCACCCCCTGCCTAGATTGGCTCTCTGGAAGGATGCAACTGATTGGCTACTAGAGTTCACATGTTTGCTTTATGACAATTAATATTCACAAAATTAAAAATAATTAATGAATTAATGAGTAGAGAAAAATTAATGAGCCACTACAAACGTAAATTTAGCTTTTTCAACTATCACCGGGTAGGTTGTTTAAGACCAGTACTGGTTGCTGCAGCCATTCTCCTCAATTCAAACATGCCAATTAAACCCAAGGCTCTTCCTTAACTGAGAGTCCACTAAATCATGCCGGACTGTCTGTGGAAGGTTATGTGGGCCTCTCTGGGCTTTTCCCAATCATGCTTTCAATTTTACAACAAAACTTTTCACAAATGCTTCGGTTGGTTATCCGGTGGCGGGACTCATACCTGTTCCGTGCGGTTTGACAGGTCTCCACATACTGGCTGTCTTGCAGCCTGATGAAGAGGGTGTGAGTCTGCATTCCTGGGTGGTCACCTCCTCAGGCTCTCATTGGCACTTGGTGCCACCACGAAGGCACGGCCCCGCAACACCTCTCTCAAGTGGTTCTCACGTTGCACCCTTACAGATACCTGAAAGGGACCACCTCAGTCCCCTGGAGGTCTCACCCCCCGCCTCGTCTGGGGTCAGACAACCCCATTGCTGTTACACATTCACTCTGGCAGCTCCCTGGTAGACAGGAGGCACCCAACCACACCACCAGACCTCCCAGCTGCTATTGACTCACTTTACCTACATAAGCAGAAAAATCACCATCAAGTACCAAATGGGGCTCAAACTAACCAAATCAGGGACAAATCACACCTATCATCCATAATTGGAGGGCACAACCAATCAGCTTTCACCTAATCAATTGTCCAGAGCTGCAGCTAGGATTTCTATAATTACTGGCTTCTCTTCCAGCCAAATAAAGCTGCATAAAGTAATCAAGAAAAGCAACACAAGGTAAGCCCTTTGTCGTTTCAAACCCAACATGGGTTCCTCAACAGCTGCAAACATTTACACGTAGCACATGCCTGAGAATCCCCATGCTACCTGCCCACATCATCGACCGGACTGGGTTCATCACTTGTTGGTGAGTCATCAGTGACAGCGTAGACAGAAATGTGCACCCAAATATGTACCACATGCCATACAAATTCAATGCATTGTTCTTGTTATCGTTTTTGCTTCAGTTACTCTCAATTTGATTTCCATTTGATTCTCCACCACTCAGCTAGGCTGTGGAGATTATATACAGTGCTATACATACATACACACATACATGTGTGTATATGCAGATATATTTTTCAAATACACACACAAATGCAATTCAATCGTTAAAGGGAATTTGAGAATTTCAGTCACATTCAAAGAGAATGGACTTGCCACCGCTGTCCATTACAAAACCCTCAAATTCACACAGCTTCCTGCTATATTAATTCTCCAAGAGCTCCCATGCCAAATGTTCAATTCCATATCCCCAACGCAGGACTTTAAAAATGACACATGACTGCTCATGAAGCCTTTCCACATGCGCTATGTGTGCATTTTCAGTGACGTGCTTCTTCGAATGCAGACACTTATAATCTCCATTTCCATCATGAAATCTATAAATCAGATCGTCCTTTTAACATTATTTTCAGCTTTTAAACAAAGGAGTGGCAATTCCAAAATGGTTAACCATAATTGTGTTCCTGGATGCAAATCGGACTCACAAAGATATGGGAGATACGAGAAATATCTGAGGATGAGAGGTGTCGAGTTTCTACCATTTCCTGTTAATATAAACAAGCAGAGGAAGTGGATAACACACACACACACACACACACACACACACACACACACACACACACACACATCTTCTCATTTTAGCAATAGATGCAAAAATCTCTTACAATTTATCTTGTGGCCCCAGAACCAGACAAACAATATATTTATAACAGCCGCCACAGCTCCCACTCCCACCCCTCCCGCAACATGATTAAAAGTAAATATCATCATTTTCAAAGTTGATTTCAAGCAAAACCATGTACATTCACAAGCCTCAGATGTGACCTTCGCATCGTTGTTGAGAAGCACCCAAACAAGATACGATGTCTCCCTCAGGGAAGTCTGCCTGGTACATCTCACTCCCACCTGAACAATAGCTGGCATAAACTTTGTGTATTTTCACATCGTGAAGATGTCATATGTTGAATAGTCAGTAGCCAATGCTCTGTTAGCAATGACAGTATCGTCTTTCATATTGCAGACGTCCATTAAATAAATCACCAAGTCAGCCATTATTAACATGAAGCACTCCCACAAAGTTCAAAGTCCATTCACTGGCAGCGATCTGTCAGAAGTTTTGTTAGAGCGCGCCCGTCTACGATCCTTTGGGCCTTGCACCGGCGTACATCAGGATTTTGCTGGTCAGAAAGCTGCAATATCTCAGCTTATTGGGTGAACTGAGAAATTTCTCCATCTCTTTTGTTATGCAGATGCACAGCCCTTTCTCTCAGATCCTTATCCAAGTATTTTCAGCTCATTTTAGAAGGGTTGTGAGCTATTTTAGGAAACAAATTTTATCTCACTCACACAATACATAGAAACCTGATCTAATCAGCATTACACCAATGCGATCATGCACACAGCACATTCTGGAGAGGATTACCTAATTTTGAAAGTCCCAAATTACTGAGGTCCCACCATCTGCACAATCGCACAATTCACATTTCAAATCCAATTAGATCTTCAAGTTATTTGTTAAGCATGTCTTTACCACCTCCATTGCGGCGGGTGCACGTGATCATGCCTGCCACACCAACAGAGAGGTGGCTTTGCAACCTTTTGAGAAAATACAAACTGAGGCTCGGATCTCATTCATATTGACCTACCATCCCAATAACCTTCCTGTCAAGAACATCATCCAGAGGAACGTTAAGCTGTTACATAATGATCCTGAAACCGCCTCAATTTTCCCTCTCAAGTGGGACATCAATTTGTAAGATTTCCTGGTTAAAGGACCATTACCCTCTGAACTCCCACCAGGAACATTTAAGTGTTCACAGAGTCGCTGCAACAAATGCACGTTCATCAAAAAAAAAAAAAAAACCACTTCGCTCTCAGGACCTAAAAATGATGTTAAAGTAAACCGACCATTTCAACCGCGCCTCCAGAATGTCATCTACGGAATCATGTGCCTTTTCTGCAAGATGATATATATGTATGTATGTATATATATATATATATATATATATATATATATATATATATATATATATAAATATATGTATAAATATATGTATATATAACGATGAGACTGTGTGAACATTTGTCCATCACTTCCATGAACCGTTGCTCGATAAACAAACCAACAGCACAGATCTCTAAAAGCCAGTTGATGGACGCTTCAATATTCTCGGATATTCGTGCAGTCACATGGCAGTCCCTGGTAATTCATTTTCGATTTCCAGCATCACCGACAAGTTGGAAGAGTGAAGAATAAAAAAGCCTAATCTTTGGGACCAGCACATTGAACCCCCACTGAATTAATGAGAGCTTTTAATTCACTTCGATCTCTTGTATTTTACAAATGTCCAATCTTTCTCCCACTCTTTTCCCCTTATGTTTTATTTAATTTTATTTATCCTACCTTTCCTCCTTGTCCTCTTTTCCTCTTCTCTTTCATCTCTCGAGTTTGTTTTTTCTCCTATTTTAGTTGTTTTCATTACCTCTGCACACTCAAAGCGAAAAGCAGGGTTAAGCAATTGGTTCACCTTGTCTGTCTGTCTGTCTGTCTGTCTGTCTGTCTGTATACAAACGTCAGTTTATGATCAAGGAACAACTTAATTTAAATATATATATATTTTTTTATATTTTGAACATGAATCAGAAAACAAACAGGTAGTTTAATAATGCTTTGGCTCTGATTTTGTCCCGATCGTGCGTGCGTGCGCAGAGAGGAGTGAGATAATGTGTTTTTTTTTTTAAATTACCTTCTCTGCCTGTCTGGCGGTCAAATAAAATTGAAAATAATTCCAAACAGGAAACATTGTTTACAAGGACGTCATAAAGGACACACAACAGGCATGAAGAACAAATGCAATGTGTTAGATAAGGTGGCGTTTAAGATGCTGCAGCAACAGCGGTAAACATCTGGAAATCGTTTTCTTGCTCGAACCTTTATCGCCTTATTGCTATTTTCAAACACCTTCCGTTTAGCAGTACTTGGAGAAAATATTACGGCATTTTACGTCATCATGACCAATCGAATTTGCCACTCACAGACCCCGCCCATGTCGTTGTTTCTCAACACTGTGTGGGGTAAGGTGTTCAATGAACTCCCTAGTTTATTTATTTATCAACCCTCTTCTCTTTCAGTCATTTTCACTTCTTGATTGTTTTCGTATTCAACCTTTTCCCACTCCTATGCCAAATGTTCAATTCCAGATACCCAATTACCGAGGCTCCAACTACTGTGCAGTGACAATTCTCACTTCAAATCCAAATCCAATAACATGTACAAAATTTTTTTCTGAGCATGTCTTGTAGCCCGTCCCCTTGACTTTTCATTCCTGAACCATGACCCTTCAATTGATGGTGTAAAAATGAGCCATTGAAATCACACGTTCACCCTGATCTCAGCCATAACTGTGATGCATGCACCTCTGACTCACTCCCACCTTGTAACAACCTTCAATGCTATCTTGTCTCCCACCTTTGCTCTGATGAAGGGTGAATGCCCAAAACCTCACCTTCTCTTTGCTTACCATGGCAGTTAGCATACTTCTACCAATGATCTGCTGATTCCACAATCTCTACCTCTATACTTGTGTGGATGAATGGCAGATTCAATTAAAAAAAACTGTGGAGGTTTTGTTCAGAGAGGTTTTGGGGTTGAAGGGTCAAAATATAGATGACGGTCATTTCCCTGCTGACTATCCAAATGACCGCTCAATCAGCAATCATTAAGTTTCAGAAATTCTTCATATTTCTCTTCTCCTCTCTATTCTCTCTTTCATCTTTCTCTTTTCCTGTGTCATACTCTTCTGACTGAGCATTGGTACTGCCAAATGATTTTTGTAGCACACATTATGGTGTCTGGCTTGGTATTGCCTTCCCTGCAGTCAGTGTGGGCCGGAATTTGGAATTTGGCAGGAGTGCCAGGGATAATTCACCTATTTTTGTAATAAGACATCATGTGATTTTTCATGTCCACCAGCAAATACAAGCAGAAGGGTCACCAGCTTAATGCACATCTGAGCACACCCATTGATGCAATGCCCTTCCCGTGAAAATCCAATCCAATCTTTTTTATAGTCGGGTCAAGAACTGAACCACAACCAGACAGATTCAACACAATTGGGCACCTCTGCAACATCCTGTCAAGTTAATACTTTCTCTTACCCTCTTAGCCCTCCTAATGTAAGCCTGGTGTTGGCTTAGTGGTTAGGGTGGCTGACTTGGAATCTTAAGGTTCTGAGTTTGGGCCCAGTTAGCTGCTGAATTAATTCCAGGTGAGGTTGACTCAGCCTGTCATCCTCCCAAAATCAATGAAATTAGTACCAGTGTACTGGTAGAGGGGCACAGCATCAGCGGCACAGCTGTGCTTCCAAGAAATGAAAGCAAGCAGGTCGCCAAACTTCCATATGTAAGAAAAGAACCCCTCTTAATTGAGTGAAAATTAAAGTAAAACTTTATTCGCTCTCTCCTCAAATCTTAACTTTTCATTTCCTCTTTCATTCCACACATGAGCTTGTCTGCATATAATAAGTAATGTTCTACCTTTTCCCTTTGATGGAAAAAAATAATAAGTAATTAACAGTAAGTAAAAATGAGTAGCATCATCAGGGTGTTTCAGGTTTGCAAAGAAGTATCTGTTAAAAATAAATTGGCAGTAACGGGCCAATCAAAACTGATCATCATTTCGATATCATGATAACCCTGTGTCCTCAGTGATAGTTGCTCGCAACTCTCGTTTACATTTATTATTTTTCTTTTTGTTATATGAATATACAATTGATCATTATGTCATAGCTGATCAAAAGAAATGCCGTTTCTTGTCTGAAAATGTATTGTACCTCGTATTCGTTATATCAGGAATGTAATATACTGAAAGCTTCACATTATAAACTTTGGGGCTGGCAGGATGGCTAAGAGGTACTCACATTCGCCTTTAAGCTGTCTAGCCTGGGTTTGAATAACAATTCAGCTATAAAATGTCATTTCTGTGTTTCACATGCAGGGTGGTTCATCAATGTGTGTGCCTGTCGTCTGTCGGATGGAGGTTAAACGCGTGTCCCATCTCCCGGAATTAGTTGGTGGACGATGAAGACCCCCACGGTGTTCTTCGCAAAGGGGAGGTAAGTTATAGTCGGCACCCTGACCAAAATCCAAATTCCTGCCCTAACTACTGCTGGGAAGGAAATGGCAAACCACCCAGCATAACCCTTGCCCAAGAAGCTGCTTCGGTGGCACCGACGCTCTGTGAAGAATATGGTGAGAGAGACAGACACAGAG
>BROF01004978.1:52823-85853 GCA_024346535.1 Eptatretus burgeri
TTTCTTTTGTTACATCTGCTTTTGGTGCATAATTGTTGTAATTGTATATGTGTGCTCTCCGTGTGCCGCGGAATAAATGTGCCTCATGTTGAACTGTTTTCCCGTTTCGCTTCGTCTTTTCTTTAATTAAATCTCCATCTTGCTTCATGTAAGGGGTTGGTAGTGGGCTTAATACGCCCGATAATTAATTGTAACCGTCGAGGCCGACGATAACACCGCTCGGTTATCCCGATAGTACGGAACGGGTCGCTTAAGTGGCCTGTGTCCGGAGTCGACCTGTGGCGAGGTGCGATCGCCCGGTCTACCCTCCGCGTGGGTACTTAGGTAGGTCGAATTTGGCGAACAACCCTATCCCACGCGGGGGGCCGATTGGCACGATCGTGGTGAGGCCGAAAGGCCCACCCGTGACTAGCTCCCGGCGTTAGTCCGAGAGGGTCACGACAGAATTGTCCGTCCGGTGGGCGACGTGCCGCGATTCGAGTTACGTGGCCGTTCGCACGCCGGCGGGCGCGAATTCGCAACAATATTATATCCTCTTCAAATTTCAAGTCAATGGGATGAAAATTGAGGATTTTAGAATAAACACCTTAGTTGTTGACCTTTTGGTCCATGTTGACCCCCAAAACAATTGGCTGGTTGAATTCAGTGACCTGGAATATATATCCTCTTCAAATTTCAAGTCAATCAGATGAAAATTGAGGATTTTAGAAATACCACCTAAGTTGTTGACCTTTTGGTCGATGTTGACCTCAAAAATAATTGGCTACTTGGATTCATTGACCTGAAATATAAATCCTCTTCAAATTTGAAGTCAATCGGATGAAAAATGAGGATTTTAGAAATTGTCATTTCAGTTGTTGACCTTTGGCCTATTTTGACCTTTTGACCTCAAAAATAATAAGCTTCTTCCTTATGACAAACTCTATCATGTAGTGAAGGTTCGTGAAGATCGATTTAAAATTGTGACCTATAGGCGACAAAGGGACAGACAAACAGACAGACAATCAGACAGAATCACAAAATCGACTGACCAATATTCTTGAAAAATCTTCAATTTTGCAAGTAACAAACACACAGAAACGGGTGAAAACATAACCTCCTTCACCTTCGATGGTGGAGGTAAATATGATCATATATTTTTCGAGACTACATCAATGCTGATATCTTAACCAAGAATTTATAAAACAAAGGGAAGAAAATTTGGCACTATTTTTGAAAGACATTTCAAAAGTAACTGGAAGGGCACTCGGTGGAGCGCATACCTCCACCACGTAATGCCTGGTCCACGAGAACCCATCAGGCCCAATATGTTTTTAAAATATCATGCTCTGCAGTACTATATCGTTTTTGGCCCTATCTCTCAAAGGTTACGAATCACTTAAAAAGTCAAAACGTTCTTGTATCTGGATCTCGATCTTCACAAAAATGGAATCATTTCATCCTTGTCACACACCCAACGTGTCCAACAATTTCCATCCAAATTCGTGCACAACTTTTTGAGATATCCTGTTTACAGACAGACAGACATGGGTGAAAACATAGCCTCTGTCCACCTTCACTCGTAGAGGAAATAAATTGATGATATCCTACCCACATCGACAACTGAGATAAAATTTAATAATCATTCAAACATGCCAAATTCATTCAGGTGTTTGATAGTTGGATGGATTAGTGATGGAATGGCATCCCCTTCCAAAAATCATAATTAGAATTAACTCTTTACCGAATGAGAATTTAATCATTTTCACAAAAATCAAATTTTCAACCCAATTATAAACTTCTCTCAAAAGACCATAAAAAAAAAAGTATCTTCATCACTAATTTCATTTTTGGTGATATAATTCGAATATTTCTAAACTACAAGACTTAGAAATGGCCTTTAATAAAACCCAACATTTGTGATGATTGTGTGAATGAGAGAAAACAATCGGTTGCGTATCCATACCGAACAAGAGGGTGACATTCAAGCTGTAATTGGATTTATTTATCACAATGATCGTTTCAGTCAATAATTATTTGTATTATTCTGCCATTTAAATTAATATTTTTCTTGTCACCCATTAACAACAACTTCCTGATATACTGTGTATGAAAGGGATGGCATTATAGCAAAGTTACGTTTGGAATAAGAAGATATATGTCTAGGAGCTTTGAAACAAGCAGGAAACGGTAAGGCTGTTGTGTTTTCTCCATTCTAATGAGCATCAGTGCCAGCAATTAACATGTTTGTCGAAGCTAATTGAATGTAACTTAGTTGCATGCGTTAATGACATTTTGCTGGCAAAATTCATATCCATGTGCCTAATCAGATGGATGGCAGTTGCTTGGAACTCAATTAGGATGCAGCGTGGAGGTGGGGTGTGACGGCAAGAGAGGACTTGCAGAAACAAAATCCGCACCAGGCCACATGCTGCAGAGTACCGTATTTGTAGCTGGAGAGGTATTTATTAGTTAATGAGCCACCTGGGACGTGCAGGCCTTGATTTGAACACGGCTTTTTGCATAATGTCCTACATCATCTTGTGACCTCATGAGACCTGCATGTCGTTAAGTCGAGGACATCTGGCAGCACACATGGAGCAACGGACGACAAAACCAGCCTGAAGAACTTTAGAGATGGTACAAAAGATGATCCGTCTTCCATGTTCTTTGATGTGTAATCCTGAGGCACTTGAGCTGAGCATTGTAAATGATATTCCCAGTGTATGTGATACATCTGTTGTAGAGTACAGGAGAGGAGAAAGTATAAACATCTGAAACGTTCATACAAATAGTGTCATTATATTGCAAAATGTAATTAAGATTATTCAATATGGATATGGTCTTATCAAAGAAAACGATTTATATTTATCGGATTTGCACTCTTCCCTGTCCCTGATCACTCTTACATGGAGATTGATCAGTATTTTCATGTCTCAGCATACAAATATAAAAAGCTGTTATTGTTGAAAACTGAGGTCTTATTATTTATCTGCATCATGGGATCTGGGTATCGCTATCAAGGCGGTAACACACAAGGAAATTAGATGCAGAGGAGGCCATTCGGCTGATCATGACTGCGCCATGTCAACGCCAAACCAATTTATATAAAACGAGATTCGAACTCATGCTGATTTGATGTTCTGGTACCAAACGTTACAGGGCAAAATTTGGAGGAACCCCCCACCCCTCCCTGGGAATTTCCCTGATCGAAAATCGTAAAACCGAAGACCTTGTGATCCTCAGCGTAATCGGTTGGTAAATAAGTTACAAGTAGGGATAGGGATCTGATGTTTCAGGTGGTAATCCCCCTTGGGAGCCACCATGATCTGAAATCGAAAAATCTAAGACTGAGCGATCCTGCGGACTATCGGGTATGAGGGCTGTGTCAAGTTTCAGAGCAATCGGTTGGTAAATAAGGAACGAGTAGGGATCCAAAGTTTTTGGGGATAACCCCCCCCCTTGGAGCCCCCTCCAATCCGAAATCGAAAAATCGAAGCCAAATAAATTGTGTGGGCTACTGTCTTGTATTCATGTGTCAAGTTTCAGAACAATCAGCCAGGTGATAAGACAGGAATAATAAAAAGAGCAAAAAGGTAACAGACGACCTTTGGGGACGGACAGACATCTGGACCCATTTTATAAGTTCATCTCTTCGAGAATCGAGATGAGATGACCGAAAAAGAAAAATGGAAAATGATTTTTATGCCTCTGGTGACAAAGTCGCCGGTGTCGTTATGTTTTCGTGTTGTCAGTCTGTCCATCCGTCCATGCTAGTTTTCTCTGTTTTCTCTGCAACCGCTGATCCGATTGACACAAATTTTTCACCATTGATGCAACTACTCGTGCAGAATTTTTTAATAATAATTATGTCATTGGTCACCTGGGGTGGCAGTCATGTTGGAAAAATGGAAAAAAAATTGGACTTCTGTATCTTCTAAACCTAAACCACGCATTGGAAAAAATTGTAACTTGACACCTGGCAACTACTCTGCATGAGGAATAAGGGTGATTTGACTTTGACGCCATCAGTTTAGTGGTATCCTGGTCAAAATTCAACACATAGAATGCTGCATCCGATCAGTAAGAAAATTTGTGTGGTTCAGAGGGATAAATTGATCGACAAATTTTTTTATGTCATCGGTCACGTGGCTTGGCAGCCTTGTTAGTTTGAAAACCAAAAATTAAAAAACCTTTTACTCAAAAACCACTTAATGGATCGATGTGAAACATGTTGCATTACATGGAACAAGGGGCATTGGATCACAACTGTGCAGCCTCACATCGATCACCTCAGTAGTTTCTGAAACATAATTTTAAAAAATATTTTCCTTGAAACCAATGGGACTGCCACACCATGTGACTGATGACATCATTGTTAAGTCAATTGTATGCAGCAAGGTTCGTGGATCAAAACTGCAAAGTCCAGTGTTGATCGGTTAAAGGGTTTCAGAGAAATAATTGTTTAATTATTTCCTTAAAACCAAATGTGGCTGCCACATTATGTGACTGATGAGGACATTGTTAAATAAAATATTTGCAGCAACAGTCGTGGATCATCACTGCAATGTCTCGCATCGAAAGGCGAAGTAGTTTCAGCGAAAAATTTCTTTTAATATGATCGACTCGGCATGGGAAATACGGGTTGAAAATTTCAATGTCATCGGTCACATGGTCTCACAGCTATGTCGGACAAAAAAAAAAACGTTATCCAATCAACACAAAACTCCAAAGACGTGATTGGCCACCCATTCTGAATTTGATTTGATAAAGAGGACATCAAGGGTCAGGTGTCAGATCGAAGCATAGCGGGGTGGCTTAGGGTCAATTTTCAAGATAATCATTACAGGCGGACAAAAGCACCAAATTTTGCATGAGGCTTCTATTGGCCATGGGAAACAAATTTAGAAGGAGAGCCGCGATAAAATATTCATGGTATGCGATATACGCAGCAAAATCCTCGATGGCCACCAGGAAAATGAAAAATCCCATATCTGTGGCTAAAGAAGTGCTATTGATATGAATTTAGTGTGAAAATAGGGGTTTTCAGGGTCCAGGAATTTGATTTTGTGCATTCAAGCAAAAAATTTGTATACCATTAACACTAGTTTAAAATATTAATACAAATGAGCAAATTTACAACTGATGGACGCTAGAAACAAACATGAGTAATGCTATTCAACATACAGCTTCAATGCCAGGAGTGTCTTTAAAGCCTTTTTGTTTGTGTGATAACATTTCGTGGCACCCCATGTGATCTACTTCTCTACACCCAAGGCGAAGTTACAGTTGACACATGCAAGGATGGGTTGACCAACATTAATTGTAAGTAAGGTGAAACTATTATAAAAACAAGTGATTTTGTAAAATATAATACATTTAGACTGCATATCAACAACTACTGTAATATAGATAATACTGATCATCACAATCTAATTGTATATTGTGAGTGGGGGGTTATGATCCTGGTAATTATGGCTCACAATTAAGTGTTCCTGGAGAAGTTTTAATCAATTGGTGAATTGTTTCAGTTAATTATTGGTGAATGGGATATTTAATTGAAAGGGCTATTCCCTGATGTTAAAGTAAGAAGAATATCCATCTATCACACATTTCAGTTTTAGAAAATAGTCATTGTGAAGGTATGGTTAAATATAATATTGGCTAACATGTTATTTCAATCTCTCCAGGGTTCTCCCATGTTTCATGATGGAGTTTGATTGGAACCTCAGTGTAATATGCCAGGAAAAGACAACAGAATCTCTTAAATGCCCTCTGAACACTCATGATCCAAGGTGTGACAAGGCAGATGCATATTCATCATTTCTGTCAAATGTTGCACAGTTTCAGGCAATTGGTGCCCTCCCTGTCAAACTGCAGTTTGCATGTAATGTTGAAGACTTTGTAACTAATTCTGCTTCATGGCATAAATCATGTCACTTAAAGTTCAACAATTCAAAGTTGGCAAAAGCTAAAAAGAGACATAGCACTACAGAGGACACTGAAACAACAAAACGAACCTGCAAACGCGAGCCATTAAGTGTGCAAAAGTGTATATTCTGTGAAGCCGGGGATGAAGAAGGTGACCTGCATCAGTACTCCGCATTTAATTCTGACAATAATCTGAGGGCTGTTGTGACCGAATTGCAGGACACTAAATTGCAAGCCAGGATTGCTGGAGGGGACTTAATGGCAATTGAGGCAAAGTACCATCTGCAATGTTTGACAAATTTAAGAAATCGATACCGCAGCCACATTAGAAAAAAGAACAAAATGTCAGTGAATACTGATGAAAAAAATGGATGGATGAATGCAGAGTGTTTTTGGAATTAATAAACTATATTGAAAAGTCCGTGGAATCTGGAATTGCTATCTTTAAGTTATCTGAGCTCCACTCCCTCGATGTTCATCATCTTGAAGATATGGGCATCAACAAGGGTGTAAACAAGACCAGGTTAAAAGATAAATTGTTACAGCACTTCCCTGAATCCCAAGAGCAGCAAAATAGAAAGTACACCATTGTTTTCAAAGAAGGGATGAGAAGCATGTTGAGTGAAGCTCTCAAGGTCCCTGATTTTTCAGAAGATACTGCCATATTGGCTAAAGCAGCTATGATTATTAGAAAGGACATTTTCAATCATGATAGCTTTAGATTTTGTGGAAGCTTTCCATCCAAATGTCAAGAAAACTCCATACTTTCCAGTCTCAAATCTTTGATCTCTTTGGTCCTGAATGGAACAAACTTAAAGAATCAAGATCATCATGAATCTCAGGCAGCTCTCTCAATTGGTCAAGCCATATACTTCAACACCAAGAAGAAAACATCTTAGCCAGATGCACACACGCGACACACTGTAGAGCGTGAACCCCACATCCAATCTACATTGGATTGAACATTCATGCTCTAACAAGAAGCAAAAACCTGATCCAGCAGCTTTATCATATGGGAATCTGTATATCCAATGAAAGGGTTATAGACCTTGAGGATCAGATGGCATCTTCAGCTTGTAAACACTTTGAGGAAGATGGAGTTGCTTTTCCCACTTGTTTAGGGAAAGGGTGCTTCACTGTTGGAGCTCTTGATAATTTAGATCATAATCCTAGTTGGAAAGCTTCTCCTCATTATTTCTGACAATATGCATTAAGATAATCAATCTTTTTGATAAAAAAAATTCATAAAAATATTTTCAAAACTTTTTTTTTGCTTGAAATGCACAAAATCAAATTCCTGGACCCTGAAAACTCCTATTTTGACACCAAATTCATGTCAATAGCACTTCTGTAGCCACAGATATGGGATTTTTCATTTTCCTGGAGGCCATCTTGGATTTTGCTGCGTATATCGCATACCGTGAATATTTCATCAGGACTCCCCTTCTAAATTTGTTTCCTATGGCCAAAAGAAGCCATACACAAAGTTTGGCACTTTTGTCCACCCTGTAACGATTATCACCCTCACCAACCCCACTAGCAGGGTTGTATTGAAGCGTGGCAGCATGGTTTTTGGTTTTGTTTTTCACCATAGAAATTTCAAGAATTTTTTTACCATAGAGGCGACTACTCATGTAGAATGTTTTAATGATAATGACGTCATAGGTCACGTGTTGTTGCAGTCACGTTATAAAAAAGGAAAAACTTTGGACCACTGTATCTCTTAAACCGCTCCATGGGAAAAATGTAAACTTGGCACATGTGACGTACACCTCATGGGAAACAAGGGTGACTTTTTTGATGATGTCATATGTGGCTTCATTATGGCATCATAATTGCATGTCAAATGTTTTATGTGATTAATTTGAAAATCTTTGAGGGTGATCTAGGACTAAATTGTAATTGGCAAAAATATTTATGAAAGCATCGGTCACATGGTTCAGCAGCCATATTGTTTTTAACATTAAAAATCTTCTCCAAAACGGCTGAATAGATTGATGCAAAACTTACAGGTATGATTGCCTATCAATGAGGAACCAAAAAAAAAATTCTCCAATTATGATGTCATAGGTCACATGGTTTGGCAGCCATATTGGATTAACTTTTTAACCTTTAAAAATCACCTTCTCCAGAATAGCTTGACAAATCAAGGGGAAACTTCACCCACATGTTCCCCAATCCTTGGGGATACCAGGGTGTTCACGACTAATTAATAGGTCACATGGCCTGGTAGCCACATCGGATTGAATGAAAATCTTCAAAAACTTCTTTCTCTTGAACCGTTTCATCAGTCGACATGAAACCTCACAATTATGATCTCGTCATCATGGGGAATATATGTTTTAAATTTCAATTTGATCGGATGCATGGTCTGGCAGCCAGAATTATTTAATATTTTGAATATGGATTCAGGGATGATGTCATAGGGTGGCTTTGTTTTGATGTCATAATTGCATACGTCAAACACTTTATCCGATCAGGATTAAAATTTTTGAGGGTCATCTCGAGATAAATTGTATTGGAGAGGAGGGGGGCGATTTATGACATCATCGGCCATGTGGTTTGGCAGCAATATAATTTTTAAAAATATAAAAACCTTCAAAAATCTTCTCCAAAACGGCTTAACAGATTGAAGCAAAAATTTACAGATATGATTGCCTTTCCATGAGGAACAAAAAGTTCTCCACCGATGACATCACAGATCACATGGTTTGGTAGCTGTGATTTTTTTTTTGAAGAATAAACATTTTAAAATCTTTTTCTCCAGAACAGCTTCACAGATCGAGGGAAACTTCACTTACATGGCCCCCAAGCCTTGGGGATACCAGGGTGTTCACAAATAATTAATATGTCACATGGTCTGGCAGCCATTTTGGTTTGAATGAAAATCTTTTTTAAAAAAAACTCTTGAACCACTTCATCAATCGATGCAAAACGATACAGCTATGATATCGTGGTCATGTGGAATATATGTTTTAAATTTCAACCTGATCGGACGCAAGGTCTGGCAGCTAGAATTATTTAACATGTTGAATCTGGGTTCAGGGATTTAAATCAAACTTGGTCCACATATGTATAATGATGTAATAATGTGAGTGGAGGCATATCTTGTGATGTCCCGATGTCGAAGAGTGCCCTATTAGTTTTTGTTGTTTTGTGGGGAGTTTTTTCCTTTCCGTTAGGGTGAAGGCAGTTCTTGGGTGAGAACCACACAACATCAACCACACGCCACCCCTTGACAAGACCCCACACAGAGGCACACAATCACGCATCGATACTCAAGCTACCTAAAAGTCCTGCTAATCTACCTATTACCCCTCAATTTGAGGTGCCATTTATAAAGGGTGAAGGAATGGAAGGGGAGTATACACCAGAGACAGACGTAACAAGGCACCAGCAGGTTTGGAGGAGGGAGGTAAGTTTGAAAGTTTATTGTTGAGGTTGGACGGATGTTGTTTTCTGGCTACCCTGAGAGTGAACACAAACCTTTGTGGGTGGCATAGTAATGTTTTGGTGAATGTTACGTCTGCATTTTGTATTTGTAATGTCCAATTCCTTTGCTGTGAAAAAGCAGGGTGACAGTTTTATGTCGGGTCAGGAATCTCACCCAGACGAACAACTCAATGACAAGCATGCTATCTCTGAATTATAATGCCAACCCATAATGAAGAAAACAAGAAGCAAAGGGCCAAGAAAGTTTAGTACAGCAGAGAAATATTGTTATTCCAAATCAACTTTCTGTGTTCAATGTAATAATATTGTTATGCTTGTGGGAGAGGGTGCAATAGTTTGATTAAGACTCGAGACGTCATGTATGTTCGCAGCTAGTTTTAGAACTTATGATGCTGCATTAACTGTTTGTTTAAGTTAAGAAATTTTGATAAATTGTTTTCCACAAGGAAGACAAGATGTGCTTTTAGAGATAGCTAGTTAAGGTAACTCATCGAATGTTCTACTGTGTACACCCAGGTAGTGATGATTCTAGCTCAAAGATCAAAGGGGGAGAACATGCCACGTTGCCCCCAATCTCCACAAGCAGATGAAGTTAACTACTCCCAGCCGCTGACAAAGTATGCAGGCAGAGGTTTGTTGAGGGACATAGGGTCAATATTGGTGGAAGGCGAGATTGGTGGAAAGAAAGGAGGTGGAATTTTGACCAAAATAACCCTACTCCTCGATTGTTTGAGAAGGGAAGAATGATCCGGCAGTGATGGTGATGGCTGTATTTCCCTCTGGTGATGCGTTTCTCTTCTGCGATTTGGTTTGAACCTGTCATTTTTGCATCCTTCTAAATCTACAGCCCTTTAATTTCACTGTGTTCTCTCCTGCCTGCTACCTTTGCCTGTAATAGTTTTCTCCCGCTTTCCATGTGTTCTGCTGTGGTCACAGGCCATATTCATGCTGGCATATCCTTGAAACCGTGCCTGTATCTTCTTGAGTGGTTGTTTGTGTAGGGAATGGATGGGAGGGGTGTTATAATTTTATCTCGTGGTTCCATTACATATGGAATATTTTGCATATAGTATCTTTGTAAAATAAACAAGGAGAAAACGACATAAAATGTCACAGCCCCCGTTGTTTTAGTAATTTTGCTGTACGAAGTTAAAGGGCTTGCCCATATTTATTTGCAAGTAAAATGACTGCCAGTCTACCAGTTGGCCATCTTTGATCAGATCGCAAAATAAAGTGAGGTGCACGTCAATGTCATCACGTGCTGTGCTTGTGACAAGTTTGAACAAAATCGGACCATGCATGTCCGACAAATGGTTGGGGACACGTTGAAGTAACAAAATGGCAACCAGTCAGTCATGTTGGATCTGATCTTGAAAACAAATGACACGCTTGCCTATGTTAGCCATAATTCATAATCTCTCTGCCACGTCTGAACAAGATCGGTAAATGCATGTCCAAGAAATGGTTGAGGACATGTTCAACATCGGGTTTTCTCAACTAAAATTGCCGCCAGTTGCCATCATTGATGGAATCGCGAAACAAAATGATGTGCATGTGCACACTATCATGTACATCTCACCTGTGCACAAAGCGTGGAGGTGAAGTCTGTAGTCGTTCAATATCAAGCCGTGTTCCCGATTTTCCATGAACCACGAGCTTAATCTGTCATCACGTTAACAAGTGAGCCTGTTTGATCAAAACCATACCTAATACTGTGCAGCATCAGGGAGTGACTTAGTCAGGACATACAAGTGATGTTGAAGATGGAGATAATTTAGTCATCTAATTCGCCAGAGACATCACCAGTGGTGATAGTTTGTAAAAAGGAGGGACCAAATCACATGTGTGTCGACTACCAATAGCGTCATAAAACCACTGTATTTTATCTGGTGCCAATGGTGATGGGTGGTGACCTGTTCAGAAGCTCAAGGGGATAAGTATTTTGCTATGATCAACTTGAGTAAAGGGTATTCACAGATACATGTGTCACAGCATCATTTTGCCTTTGGTTTCGTAATATGTGAATAGGCCTTAACCTTAGTTTAATGGGGTTTCACGGCAGGGGTTTTGAAATTAATAATACAATCGACTCAGAATCCAAACATCTCGGAAGTCTGTTCTCTTACATTAAATTGGTGACCCTGACGTGATCCAAATGGACAGACAAGGAGTTACAAGTATGCAACCATTCATCGGTAACGACCAACCTGCCGTGCCCTTCCCAGCTTCATTGGTGACAGCGGTTTCGATAAAGCTGCCGCCATTTTGGCTTAATGACCGACGGCTGTGGTTTACGCAATTTGAAACCCAATTCAAGAACCGAAACATGAAACCAACAGTGCACAACAACCGAACAATCAAAGTGGACATAATTAAAATAGATTGTTTGCTCCTTGTCAACAAAGTATGTGATGAAGGTGAGAGATTTTTTACAACAACCTCCAATGAATGCTCCATGCTTTGAAAACCGTGCTCCTAAAGCTTATGACTCCCCCTGAGCACCACTGCATTCAACAACTCCTTACGGTTGAGGGTTTAGGAGATCGAAGACTCCCACAACAACTGCGTCATACACAGCAGCTTCTCAGTGACCGCCATGCCACCTTCAACCAGTCACTCCTTTGTGAGTTGTTCTTGCAACATTTACCGCCACACGTCCCCATGACACTTGCAGAAAACACAAAGCTGGCACTATCCATTGCTGCAGAACTGGCTGATCATCTCATTGACACCATTACACCGACCATGGTTAATGTTACCCCTCCACCACAGCAGATCACACAGCTACAATCTGAAATGGTGGACCTTCAGAAGCTTGGCCTGGAGCTCCATGCTGCACAACAGTCATGCCCATCTTTATGTACCCCTTGTAGGGACAGAGAGAAACACCATACTTTGCACTACTATTCGTCTACACCTTCCGTGAACACTCTAGATTTGTATTGGTATCATGTGACCTTCGGTGCTAATGCTCGTCAGTGAAGAGCACTGAGCAGCCACAGGGAAATGACAAGGTCCACAACTAATGGCGACGAGTTAATCTGGGCCATACGTCATTAAAGGGTCTTAAAGGTTCTTATGGTTCCAAAAGGTCTTCGGGATCTTAAGAGTCTAAGGGGTCTAAAAGGTGTAAGGGCTCCAAAGGTGTACATGTCTAAAAGGTATGTTCCAAAAAAGGTACTTAATAGACATAGTCAGGGTCCAATAATAAGTAATTAATAGATGTACTCACAATCCAACAAACGTTCAAACAGTACGCAATTGACATACTCACAGGGGTCAACCAATACTTCACCTCAACGAGGGTTCACAGTCTACCTGTGTTTTTCAGTGTTATATACAGTATAGATGTAGATATCAAGTGAATTGGTTGAAAATTAATGATTTATGTGACCTTGACTTTTTGACCTATTGATCTCAAAAACAAATGGCTTCCAGCTTATCACTACCTCTACCAGTTAGTCGGTGGAGATTCGTGAAGATCGGAGTAAAAATGGGACCTGTAGGCGATTGACATACAGACAGAGAGACAGACGGACAGACAAACAAAGTGACGGAGAGGCAGTGGTGAAAACATAACCTCCGTCCACCTTCATTGCCGGAGGGAACTACACTTAATTTTCAAATCACCTTGACCTTTTACTTAAAAGGTTACAAGCGGAGGTGTCAGAACTTTTGGAAGGTGCCTTCTATACACATTGTGCATGTTGAATAAACACGATACATATGGGTTACTCATTATATATACATAGCATATGGTATAAATCCATTGCAGATGCATGAAGGAGGCGTGACCAAATTTGCAAATTGACAGTTGGGTGTGGCTCAAGTCTAAAGGGGCTCAAAAGAGGGTGTGAATTGCATCATGCCACACAAAGTTGGTGACGCATGTGACTATATCATGAAATAACAGGACTCGAAATACAACAAACTAGATTGAGTACAATTTTTATTTAAAAACCTGCTGGAAGATAATAATCTGAACCATGTTGTAGTGAATTAATTGTGTTGGCTACCTCATATCTTATTACCAAAAAAACCCACATCTTCATAATATTATTAACTCAGATTTTCATGCGAATTGTATCTCAATTAAAAAAACCCCAACATGAAAACAATGATGACAACTACAATGCAAACACAGTTGTTTGTTTGATATGCTGTTATATTTACTCTAAATAATGCAAAATGAAATGGAAGAGGCCGATTGCAGTCCTGTACTAGAAATATACGAAATATAAGAAACAATGGTAATTAGAAATTTATCCTCTTCTGCATCGAGCTTTATGATGCAAGCAAAACTATCATTTGCAAAATGTTATCGTTTTTATATTACCGGGATGCAATTATTTGGAATTCATACAACTCGTGGGGGCATGTACTTTTGTTTCGAGTTGATACATTATAAAGGAATGATAACTAGCATTTCACTCTAATAAGCTGTTTGATCTAAACCAGCTATAACATTTCATATCATGGAGCATCGCCCGATACATTCCTATTACATACCTCATTCTCCATGACCATGCATTGCAAATTGTTTAAAATGACATCAATGATACTTTAACTCCAAAACTTTGCAGACTGTGAACATTATTATAAAACCAAAATCCTGCAAAAAAAGATTCCCTTGCAGATACCAATATTCCATTGCCCATGCACTGAGATTAAATTCTTTAAAGTAAAATTCTTTGACGCATACTTTTGTGCAGAAATTCATTGGGAGATGGCACACTTTCAATTTCAATTAAAGGATGCTCATCTTTGAGGGTTTAAAAAAATAAAAAAGGGCAGCAAAAGGGAAGACATTCGGTAACGGCAGTGAGAAATGGGCAAGAAGATCAAAGTATAGAGTAAAGATTAAGCAAACGGCATGTTGGGGTTAAATGTGAATGAGAAATGTGTTCTACTTCAAAAAAACAACTCTATTTATTTTTAATCAAGACATTATCCATCAATGCAATGCATTCATCACCCCCCTACCCAACTGCCCTAATTCACCCTTTCCACCCCCCCCCCCACTCCAGTCACAGGGAATAACCCATGTCCAACCTTGCCGGAATTCTTAATCTTTCACAGTATATCAAGGAGAAATAACAGGAAAAGCAAATACTGTTGAAGCTCACAAAAAATCAATCTGAATGAGGCTCAATCAGGACAACTTGCAGATATGTTCTGACTGCTGGAGGGACAAAAATAATGGGTTTTTTGATGTAAAAGCATGAACTTGACACAGCCAAGGTATGGACTTACCTATTGTTTGTTGTAAAGGTAGAAGAATGTGGCCGTTTTCCAAGATGGCTGCCTTAATAATAATATGAGTTCCCTTACAAGGAACTTGAAAACAGAAATAAACCATGAGGCCCATCAAAGCCTGTGCTATGATTTTATTCTTTGTATCCATCGTCGAGGCTCATTGATGAGCTAGAATTAGTGCACTGAATGGATCAGGACACAACAGGACAAAAGGAACTGTAGAGAGATAGGGGAAACACCAACAGCAGTGTTGAAGACCATTACAGAGGCAGACTTAGGCAAATAAAGGAAACTCCCAGGAGGGAAACTGGAAATTTGGAAGGAGGAGGGATTGGGTTGGGGGAGGCGGAGTGGTTAACAAGGGTAGAGAAGATCATAGTTTTGGATTGGGGACGGTCTAAGATGGTGGTGAAAAGCTGCCGAGAAGACCTGGAGGGTAGAACGACATCTATATATTACTACAACTCTCATCCTGTATGGATGTCTATATATATATATATATATATATATATATATATATATATATATATATATATATATATATATATATATATATATACATATGTGTGTGTGTGTTCCCGAAATACAGCCAAGTCAGGACACGATAGTGGAAAAATTTTTACAGCCACCTTACTGACCATTCGCCTATGGTATGCAGTATCAAGTTTCGTTCAAATCGGGCAACGAAAAAAATTATTTAAAAATGAATTCCCGAATCAGTCAAGTAATCTTCGGGAGTATTTGATCAATGCAAACAACCTCAGCGGTATAGTTCGCTGGAGCTATCTTTTGTTTTTTTTCTTGAAATGATTTTTTTCATCACGCTATCACAATGGGAACCCAATGGGTTCAATGGTCGTCTAGTTTAAGATAATGTGGAAGTTGATTAATTCCACAGGTGGGAAAATAGAGGACTAAATCAGTGGAGGGGAGCAGTAATCCTGGATTTAGGTAGTTTAACGAGAAGGAGGTTGATGATGGGCCGTGTGTGCCCTGCAGAAAACTGGGGAGGGACAAAGCAAAGAAAGAGCAGAGGGTGCAAGATCACAAAGGAGGCGGTAGAAGACAGAGACCATGGACCTGTCTGCAATGGTGTTGTGATAGATCAATAGACTCAGGTTCATTGCAAGAGATTCCAATAATCTTGAAGGCCTTGGTTTCCACGTCATCAACCTGAGCAAGGTGTGAGACAGGGGAGCCAGCAACAACGGTCATTGGGGCAGGGAATATATGATTGCCAATATTTGGTTGTTTGTCCATGCTCTATCCTTTTTAAATGCTGGGCATCAAGCAAAGAAGCAGCACATACTATTTTTTAAGTCTTTGGTACAACTCGACTGGGACTCCAACCAGTGATCTCCCAGACTCAGAGCGGACTCATTAACCGTTACACCACCAATTCTAGTGGAAATATAAATGCGTCAATGGATATGCCTCCACTTGCATTCGATGTCAACCGACTATGACGATTGATCTCAGATAAAATTCACATGAAAAATTAAAGGTCATGATTCTTACTCGAGTTATGGTCTGCAAAATGATTTTCAAAGGGCACATGGCTTTTGACCTGTTGAACCCAGAAATTATTCTATTCATCTTTACATTACAGTCCATAATTGTGCCAAGTTTGGTTGAAATCCCTTCAATGATTCACAAGTTATAGTGCTAACAAAAAACCGATACTGCCAGGACAAGCCAAAAACATAATGCTTCAGGTTTTCGGCTGTGGAGGCGTGAAAAGAAACGCTGTACTCCATCATGGCATAATGTGTGAAAAAGTAAAAAAGAAAATGGACAAAAATATGACAAAATTAAAATCAATAAAATTGGAAAGGTGAAACAAGAGGTAAAATTAACAATAAAAATAGGACCACTGTATCTGTAGCATATTTGGGCCCTGGTATAATGTCATTAAGCAAATTGGGTAGCATTCTGACTGGTGGGTCTGGAGAGGAAGAATTTTCAAGGAATTTACACGATTTTCCCCAAAATTTACTAATTCGGCCATTTTGACATACATCCTGTCATGTGATCGGCATGTCCTCCGCAATTTACCATCCAACCTTGTCCGAATGTTGAAACCCAAATTTAGTATCATTCTGACTGGTGGATTTGGAGAAGAATTGTTTTAAAGGAATTAATGCATTTTTCCCAAAAGTTGAGTAAGTCGGTCATTTTGACACACTTCTGGTCACGTGCTCAGCATGGCCTCCACAATTTAACATCAGCACCCTGTCTCAAATGTTGTGACCCAAATTTGGTCGTATTCTGACTGGGTGGGTATGGAGAAGAAGATTTTTGAAGGAATTTATGCCATTTTCCCAAAAAATTGACTGTTGGCCATTTTGACACACTTCCAGGCACATGATCAGCATGACCTCTGCAATTTATCATGCCGACCCTGGCCTAATGTTGCAACCCAAATTTGGTGGCATTCTGACTGGTGAGTCTGGAGAACAAGATTTTTGAAGAAAATTACTAAGTTGGCCATTTTGACCATGTGACCGGAATGAGCTTTGGGGTATTTGGGTTATTTTGGGTCTTTAGGATCATTTAGGTTTTTGGAGTATTTGGGTATTTTAGGTCTTTGGGGTAGTTTGGGTCTTTGAGGTCTTTGGGGTCTGTTGGATCCTTGGGGTTTTCAGGGTATTTTGGGTTTTTAAGATATTTTGGGTTGCTTGGTTCTTCGGGGTATTTTGGTTATTCGAGGTGTTTTGTGGTCTTTTGGGCGTTTGGGGTCTTTTGGTTCTTCAGGATGTTTTGGGTGTTTGGGGTCTTTTGGGTATTTAAGGGTCTTCAAATGTCTAAGGTGTCTCAGCAGTCAAAAGGGTCGAAAGGTACATTTCAAAAGTACTTAAATAATAGACATACAGTCACATGGCTGGACAGATGGACGGACGGAGGGACGGAAGGAAGGACGGACGCACGCCGAGACCAAGCTCTTTTCATATATAGATGCTGGGTGTTAGTACCTCTCTCACCAGCCATGACACTTCAGCAAAGGACTTCTGTGACTCAATGGGACTGACTCAATGTGTTGACTTTCCAACCTGGATTTGTCCAAATGGAAACTCTCTCTTCTGGACTTGGTGATGACTAACTTTCCCACAAATGGCTCCTGCTCTTCCTCTGCTCCAATTGCTTCAACTGATCATATCAATGTGAAAGTCAAAATTTCTCTGGCTACTTTCAGAGAGCTGCCTTAACACCGGCGGGTCTGGCAGTTCACTCAGGCATATTGGCAGGGACTACAAGCAGCAATCTCTCTTCAGGACTGGACTCCTATATCTACTGCCCATGATGTTAACTTAGCCTGGAAATTCTTCAACAGAAACCTGCTCTGTTACATGCACAGATTCATCCCATGTCATCTTTAATTATCTTACCCTTCCCACCCATGGCACACAGAATCCTGTGGTGAAGTAGTTGCTCTGAAACAACTTGCCCTCTCTTGCTATATGGCATATCCGACCGAAGGCAATCTTAGTGCATTCCAAAAAGTCTGCAACAAGTGTTCCCACTCTCAAGACAGCCAGAAAACAACGTCTTTCCAACCTCAAGAATGAACTGTTAAAATTGTCTCTATCTTCTAAAACCTGGTGGTGCCTTGTTAAGACTGTCCCTGGTTTATGCTCCCCTTCCATTCTTTCCCTCTCTTCAAATGGCACCACAGCCAACTCTGCTCATGAGAAGGCCAAATGCCTCAATTCTGTGTTTGCTTCCAAATATTGTTTCCCCACCCCCTTACTCTCGGTACCCAGCCTTCCCTGTTGTACCCAACTGCTCCTGGACTCAATTCTCGTTGTGCTCAATGTGTATTTTGCACCTGAGAAGGTGGAGAAGGCTCTTTCAACCCTTGACACCGACTCTGCTACTGGTCCGGATGGCATCAGCACACATGTCCTAAAAACCTGCTCTGCCGCTCTTGCACAACCTCTCTCTGCCCTTTTCATTCTATCATTTGCACAAGGTCATCTTCCATCTGCTTGGAAGTCCACCAAAATCACTGCACCACATGAACAAGAAAAAAAGCAATCAAAGATTGCAGACCTTCAAGTATTTTATATGATGTTTGTGTACTGGTGTGTTATGTAATTATTCATAGACATAACGAGAACTGCCACTTTATAACTGCTGGCAGTGATGACCGGATACCAAGACTTCTCACTTTGATCAGACACTTGATCCTGACCCATGACGTTTATTGTTAGTCAATTGAATTCAGAATGGGATTAAAATAAATTGAATTCAAATCAAATGGAAGACCAAATAGGTACAGAACTGCATTGGAGTCATCAGAAGGAACCCGAACAAGCAAAAAGCAGAGATGGTGTCACAAGGAGGAACCAGAATAGTATTCAGGTTTCAGCTGCTACTCCTCTACCCTCAAACCCATCCAGGTTCAGCCAAGTTCTGTTCTTGCATAAAGCAGCTTGGCTGCAGCTGGGTAGCTATCATTTCTTGGAAGCACAGCTGTGCCACTGATGCTGTGCCCTTCTACCAGTACACTGGTACTCATTTCACCGATCTCAGGATGACAGGCTGTCAACCCCATCTGGTGTTAATTCAGCAGCCAACAGGGCTCAAACTCAGGACATTATGATCCCAAGCCAGAACCCTAGCTACAAAGCCAACACCAGACTTTGTGCAACCAAGTTAGAAATATATATTTTTTAAAAACCAAAAATCAAGAACCCAGATAAAAAAAATCAAATAATTCTGGCTTCCAGACAATGCGTCCCCATCAGTTTGAAATATAAAACCGATATTCCCCATCACTACTCGATCATAATTGTGAAGTTTCATGTCGATTGACAAAGCGGTTCAAGAGAAATAATTTTTTCAAGATTTCGCTCATCCTCACATGGCTGTCAGACCATGTGACCTATCAATGATTCGTGAACACCCTGGTATCCTCAACGCTTGGGGAACATGTGTGTGAAGGTTCCCCAAGATCGGTCAAACCTCTCTGGAGAAGATTTTTTTTTATAGATTTTAGGGTAAATAGATTATGGCTGCCAAACCATGTGACCTATGACATCATAGGTGTGAATGTTTTGTTCCTCATGGATAGACAGTAATAGCTGTAAAGTTTTGCCTCAATCTGTTCAGCCGTTTCAGAGAAGAAGATTTTAGAAGGTTTTTTTTTGTTTGTTTGTTTTTTAAATATGGCTGCCGAACCACGTGACGGATGACGTCAATTATTTTCTTTGGACCAATTTATCCCGAGATGACCCTCAAAAATTTTCATCCTGATTGAATGTAGCATTCCATGTATGCAATTATGACGTCATAACAAATGCACCTTTGACATCATAAGGAAAACCACACTTTTTCCACATGTGAAGTACTTGCCATGTGCCAAGTTTCAATTTTTTCGTTCATGTGGTTTCGGAGATAGAGGTCCAAAGTTTTCCTTTTTTCTTAACATGGCTGCCACACCACATGATCTATGACATCATCATTATCACTAAAACATTATACATGAACAGTTGCTCCAACGGTAAGAAAAATTTGTCAATCCGACAAGCAGTTGCAGAGAAAAACAAACACTCACGTTCTGTGCGGACAAACAAACAAGAAAGACATCATGCATAGCACGATACTTGTGAAATCCATTAAACAAATTTGACCTCAAAAATAATTGGGGGTTGAATTCAGTGACCTGATTTGTAAATCCTCTTCAAATTTCAAGTCAATCTGCTGAAAATTGAGGATTTTAGAAACACCACCTTAGTTGTTGACCTTGGGCCTATGTTGACCTTTTGGTCGATGTTGATCTCAAAAATAATTGGGGGTTGAATTCAGTGACCTGATATGTAAATCCTTTTCAAATTTCAAGTCAATCTGCTGAAAATTGAGGATTTTAGAAACACCACCTTAGTTGTTGACCTTGGGCCTATGTTGACCTTTTGGTCGATGTTGACCTCAAAAATAATTGACGAGTTTCATTCAGTTATCTGAAATATAAATCCTCTTCAAATTTCAAGTCAATCGGATGTAAATTGAGAATTTTAGAAATCTCACCTAAGTTGTTGACCTTTGGCCAATGTTGACGTTTTGACCTTTTGACCTCAAAAACAATAGGCTTCTTCGTTATGACAAATTCTACCATGTAGTGAAGCTTCGTGAAGATTGGTTTAAAATTGTGACTTGCAGGCGATTGACATACAGCCAAACAGACAGACCAACAGAATCACAGACCAGCCCAAACAATATACAAGCTTGTGAATATTCGATTTAAGAAGTAACAACAAAGAAGTTGTGCAGAGCATGGTACTTGTGAAATCCTTAAAACAAATTTGTCCTTAAAAATAACGGTGGTTCAATTCAATGACCTCTCATTGCTTCAAATTTCAAGTCAATTGGATGAAAATTGACGACTTTAGAAATTAGGCCTATGATGACCTTTTGACTTCAAAAATTATGAGTGATTGAATTCAGTGACCTGATATGCAAGTCCTCTTCAAATTTCAAGTCAATTGCATGAAATTTGAAGATTTTAGAAATACTGCCAAAGCTGTTAACCTTTTGACCAATGTTGACCTCAAAAATAAATAATTGGTGGTTGAATTCACTGACCGGATGTAAAAATCCTCTTCAAATTTCAAGTCAATCAGATGCATATTGATGATTTTAGAAATATGCCAAAGCTGTTGACCTTTTGATGTCAAAACCAATAGGCTTATTGCTTATGACCAACTCTACCATTTTGTGAAGTTTTGTGAAGATCGGTTTGAAAATGTGACCTGTAGGTGATTGATATACAAACAAACAAACAGACAGAATCACAGACTAGACCAACCCATACACTTGTGAATCACTGATTTCGCAAGTAACAAACACACAAACACTGGTGCGTGAATTATAGTAAGGCTCTATATACATACTGTAGATATGCCAGGGTAATGTTTGTCCCTGGGTTTTTTTGGTTGAAAGCTGATGCTTTATGTGACTTTGACCTCAAAAATAACAGGCTTCCAGCTGGTCACTAGCCCTACCAGGTGGTGAAGTTTTGTGAAGATTGGAGTAAAAATGTGACCTGCAGGCGATTGACATGCAAACAGACAGCCAGACAGACAGATCAGACAGACAAGCAAAATCACAGACCAGCCCAATGAATATACTTGCGAACGTTCGATTTCAAAAGTAACAAACAGACGAAGAGACGTGGGTGAAAACATAACCTCCGCTCAGCTTTGGTGGTGGAGGTAATTATAATGGAGTCGATTTGACATTACCGTACAGTACAATATTTAGATAACTGGCCAAAATTGCTTCAACCTTCACATTCCTTATTCACGTTCATCAGGATCAAATACTTTTAAAATTGCAATAATTCCTATGGAAGCTGGGATGTCACCAATTATGACACTTAATTAAAAAAGGCAGAAGAAATTCATAAAGTATGTACTTATGCAAACCAAGGACCATGGACAAAAATATACAGAGAATGGTGTGATATCAAATGTTTGATTTCAATCCAACTTTAAACTTTACTTATTTTTTCCAAGACAAACAACAATTTCAGTTCTGTCCCACATAACTAAATGCCACGCAGAGTTGAGCATGGGTGAACAGATGGTGTGGTAAATATAAACTGACCATATCTAATGTTTGTCTCTGGGTCTTTTCTTTTTATTGTCTCAAAGCAAGGTTTCAGAGTGAACTGTTTCTTTCACCAATTTAAATGGAAATTCAGAATCACGTAAAATGAATGGTATCCTCAGGAGGAAGACAGTCATGCCTTTGCTGCTACCTGCGAGGACTTCACACTCAATCGACCTGGTTCCTTGGGCTTTCAGTAATAACCTAGTGCCATTTCTTAAACCTTATTTTGATCCAAACTGGGAAGGTAACATTTACTTTGAGCTCCAGGTTGTGATGTGGTTGGTATTCCACAAAGAATCTGACTGTAGGTCGACCTATTTTGTTGGAGTAATTAAATTGTAGTAATCATTATTTATCAACTCTGTCTGCACTCAAGGAAACCATTGAAGCTTGAGTGAAAGTTTCCACACAGACAGTTAATAGCATCTACGTTTTCATGCATTTGTGTCAAAATAGACCTTAATTGGAAAATCAAGATCAATGGAAAATATTCTGTCCAAGTGGGCCAAATATTTGTCAATGAGATTCTTACTTCACACCAAATAAGGAGAAGGGATTTGTATAACATGTGGAAGGGCTGGATCAACTGTACTTCATGTTTTCCATTATGATGTAAGTGAAGAAAAAATATATCGAATTATGCTTGGATTAGGGAATAATGTATGTAGGATAAAAGTAGATGCGAGAGAATAAAACAGCTATGCAGGCCTTGGCTAAAATTGCAGGGGAATTAACCATGAACAGTCTTTTGTTGCACTCAAGATCATCAGATTCAGCCGTAATATCAAAAATGAACCTTTGCTCACTATTTATGGAATTTGATGTGCAAGTTTCCCCAGCTGAGGAATTGGAGAAGAATTGCAGGAACCTGGAGGCCTTGCTAGGAGCAGCAGCTAAAGTGTGTGGTTAAGCTAAACAAGAGAGGAAAAGAAGGGAGGGACTGAAGCGGTGGAATTCAGAGGTTCAAGAAGCAATCGGACAAAGGAATAATGTATTTAATGAATGACAAGTTAACAGGTAGGATAGCAAGAAAAGGTATGGGGAGAAGAAAAATAACGAGCCAAAACAAAGCAGTGAAAAAGGCAAGTCAGGAGGCGTACAGTTCGACTTGAAAGAGGGTGAAAATATTATTTTAGGTGGTGAAGAGTAGAGAAGGGATATCAAGGATACTGGGGCCATGAAGGAGATAAAGAGGAGAAAAGGGGAGAATCTTGAAAAGGACATTCTTGGTAGTTGGAAGGAATATTTGGAGAAACTGCAAAATGTAGAGACTGAGAGGGATGTATTAGGAGAGGTCAGCAAGGTGTAAGGGCCAGTAAGTGGCATAAAGTGAGAAGAGGTTGTGGCAGTTCTTGGGAAAACTAAGTAAGGGGAAGCCTGCGGACCATCAGGGGTGGCAGTGGAAATGATTAAGGGGTTGGGAGATGCAGGAGTGAATTGGCATTGACAGTTGTTTGTAAAGAGTGGAAGAATACCAAAGGATTGACAGGAGAATTACTTTGTGGCTACGTACAAGATTAAAAGCAACGTCAATGGGGTGTTAGAATTCCATCTGTATCAGGCTGATCGAGCAAGTGTTCAAGGTTTAGGAAAGAGTGGGAAATGATATGCGAAGAGAGTTGCTGGGAATTTAAGGAATGCAATTTGGAATTATGCCAGGTAAGGGAATGACACTTGTCCTTTTTCTTAAGCAGAGATAGAAGATATTTACCTTGTGCTCACAAAGCAAAAAATGGGGTTAAGCGATCGGTTGTGTACGTACTTTCAGAAAATTTTCTGAAAGTACATACATCGTACGTACATCACACGTGTCTGCATTTTGTTAAGAGCGGACAATACATAAAAAACTGTTCAGTGAAGGAAATTGAAACTTTACCACATGTTACATGACCATATGATACAGTGGTCACTTTTGGGGTCAGCATCGGCCAAATTTCTGAAATCCTCAATTTTCATCCGATTGACTTGAAATTTGAACAGGATTTGCATAACAGCTCACCGACTTCAACCACCAACTATTTTTGTGGTCAACATTGGCCAAAACGTCAATTTAGGCCATATTTCTAAAATTGTAAATTTTCATCCGATTGTCTTGAAATTAGAATAAGATTTGCATATCAGGTCACTTAATTCAAACATAACACCAATTATTTTTGAGGTCAAATAGTCCAGGAGCCCAGAAGGTTAATTCAAGTGAAAAGCGCCGGAACGTTTGACCTCATGGGCTGATGGGGTCATCCACCGACATCACAAAAATGCATTGCTGCCGGGTCTGACCCGTGGATTTCCCCCCCAAATCACTCAATTAGTGACGCCATCACCGAAAAACCTAATTTCCTCAATATCTAGCAAACTATGCATGATAATATCATGAATAAGGTGTCCATTCCTATGTGTTTATGGTCAATCATTACCCTGATGCTACGCATATTGCTAGAAAATGTATAGTGTACCATGAAATGCATGATTCATCCACTAAATTAGCGACGCCATTACCGAAAACTCACTATCTGAAAAACTGTACGTGATATCACAAATAAGGTGTCTATACCGATATTTTTATGGTCAATCATTACCCTGACACCTGTGTTATTACTGGGAAATGTGTAGTTTACCATGTAAATGTGGAGCCCACCCGCTCATTAAGCGACGCCATTACTGAACAACGATATATGGAAAACTTTCAAATGTGCAGTTCACATAATTAACTTTGATGTCCTCTTGGCATTACAAGTCTTCTCTATCACTTTCGTCACTCTCATCACTGTCGTCACTCCAAGCATTATCTGACTCTTCCTCATCGACTGAATTATCTTCCATGCCATCCCCATCATCCTCATGTGGGCCTGTGGGGGACTCTGGAACTGAGCTTCCTGGATACCAGTCTGGTTCAAAGCAGTTTTGAGACAACTTCCATCCATAGTCTGTCGGACTCACCCCACTAGTTGGATCTGTCTGATCAGCTCTCTTCCAGATTCTTGCCACATAGTGCGCCTTTTTCATATGATTACCAAGTGTCTTGGTGCATGGGGGAAGAGAGGCACAGTTTATCTTCTTTATTCTGGCAAGGGGCTCCTTTTCGTCACCACCACCCATTCGCATGAATGCCTTGTATCTGGCTTCATTAATGTCAGAGGTTTTGAAGCCATACAGCACGCAGTCAAAGGATGTAACAGCTGAGACGTCTACCTCCTCAGCTGTTAGAGATCGCAATGCCATCACATGAGCTGCATCTGACTCCATCCGCTGGAAGGGCTTCACTTTGCCCTTTCTGTAGAAACACGATGTGAAATCACAACCAGTCAAAGGCATGAAGGCCGATTAGTGCTTCAGTGATACCAGTCTGTTTCTTCTGGTAGTGGCTCAGATGGAAGTTGATTTTGGTAACATATCCCTACTGTTGAATGCAGAGTATTCTTGCCATCTGGTGTCTCTGTGGTTACATCGTAGTTATCCCAGGCTAATGCTGAAAAAGAAGAACAAATATCATCATCATCATCACCAAGCCTGGTGTTGGCTTCGTGGTTAGGGTGATGGCTTGGGATCCCAGGGTCCTGAGTTCAAGCCCCATTGGCTGCTGAATTAACACCAGGGGGTTGACGCAGCCTGTCATCCTTCTGAGGTCGGGGAAATGAGTACCAGTGTACTGGTCCCGGTGTTTGCCCCGGTTAGAATAGGTGTACCATATACCTGTGTGTCGTAAGAGGCGACCAGGGTTGGCGTCAGGAAGGGCATCTGGCCATAAAACATTGCCTCAAGAAAATGCCAACCCCTGCACAGCAGGGAAAAATGGCTGTAAAAACGGTCTTTTTTACAGCCATAATAAAGGGAAAAATCATCATCATCATCATCATCCATTTTTATTCTATCTACCATTAATATTCTAATTAATAATTCATAATTATTAATATTGAATAAAAAGAGTCCTTGCCATTTCGTATCACCGTGTTCACATCGTAGTTATCCCAGGCTAATGCTGAAAAATGCAAAAAGGTAATAACACAACATTTTCACCACAAACGTGTATTTGTATTATTATTGCTATTATTATTACTATTATTATTATTATTATTATTACCTGTTTCCAATCCATCGCGCAGATGGAGACCGGCAGGAGTTTCCTGTTCCAAGTCAGAGTAGGTGTAGGCCATTTCAGTCTCGAGCCGCTTCACTTTATCGTAGCTGATACAATGACCAAAGCGGTTCAGGGTGGTCAACACTGTTTTCGATCCTGTTAGTGTTCCCAACCCGAGCCCCAGGGCTTGATGCTTCCAAGGCCTAACTCTTCCTCTGGTACAGTTGAACACAGCATCCGATTCACCAGCTAATGCTTTTCTCTCGATCACATCCCTATTGGAGTTATTTACACCAATTTCTGATTGTAACGCACCGATGAGAGTACAGAAGAACAGGAGAGTCAGATCCGGGATACTTGGGGAATTTTCCTTCAGGGTGTGAACTGAAGTGGGTGATGGGGTCTTTGATTGGGGGATTGCAAGAATTTCTGTCCACAATGCCATGGCAGCGCACCTGATTTCTTCCATCTTTTCAATGGAATCAGTCAGCATAGCAAATGCCTCAGCAGACGTCAGTGATGAGTGGAATACAAGGTTTCCAGATGTGTTTGCTCGTTTGTCAACGAGGATTTCCAGGAATCGTTCCTTTATCTTCGATATCAGACTTTGTGTGGTGTCCCTATCAATGTCATCCTGTGTTCCTCCAACAGCAAGAAACTCTTCTTTGTACAAATTGCAAATTACTGATGCCAACATGGGAGTTTTGTTTTTGATGACTTCATTTTCGAGGAACATCGACAAGTTTTTGAAGGCTTCAATGTGCATCTTACGATTCGACGTTTGCTCTTCATCCGTCACATCCAGTCTTACATAATCACGATGACAAGTGTTATGGTATTTGGCTTACTTTGCAATAAGATCTTCCTCTAGTCCAATGATCCTGCTATCACACTTTTTCTTAGCAGCAAGACGGATTGCCTTGCGCCCGTCTGTGGTCAAATATTGGCTGAGGGGTTCATTTTTCGGCAACTTCCTCTTCTGTCCACAAAAAAAGGCATTCCTGTCCAAGGACGCCTCTCGTGCTGGTAGAAGGATGATCGGAACTTGAACGAGTGGTCTTCTGAGGTGGTTCAGATGGTTCTGGGCTTGGAGGTGCTCCTCTCTTAACAGCACAGAATCGATTGAGGAAAACTGAGTGGTAATATTTGCCTTCTGGGCCCTCGGCTGTTGTGATCTCTTCCGAGGTGTTCGAAAACTTGTCACTTTGAATTTCCTTTCGCTGTCTAGCAGCATTTTTGGCTGTTTCCCAGTTGCTGGAATTGAAACACTTCAGGGCACGTTTCTTTTCTCCTCTTTCTTTGCAAATTATACAAATGGGGGCGTCATTTGCCATGATCTGTAAATAACAAAAAGGGACAGAGACCAATGCATTATTTGCCACATTGTAACAAAAGACAGAGATGGTACGACTCCACCCCCAAATTAATTTTATCGCTAGAGTACCCTTATTGTCAGGCTTTCCGTGTGTGTGTGTGTGTGTGTGTGTGTGTGTGTGTGTGTGTGTGTGTCTGCAACGTGAGGCTCCACAGCACAAACCAGCAAACCGATTTCGATGAAACTTGGCGAACAGGTGCCATACGGGCTGCGAGTGTGCGCGTTTGAGTTTCGTTGCTATGCAGCGGCCGAAAAACCGCGTACGGTATTTTCAATACTTGTCCTCCAGTTTTGAATGTGGAGAAACGAGACTTCGGAATTAAACACTTCGAGATATTTAGAAAATTTTACTCGAGCCGATTTTTGATTTAGGTTTTATTTTTCAAATGGTAGTCCTTCAAAAATCGGGTGTCTATTTACCGTCATTTTTTGTTTGTTTGTTTGTTTGCATGTAATGGACAGCTCTGGAGGCCAGAGGAGTCAACCGATTTTGATGAAACTTGACAGGTAGGTTCATACCAGGATCTAGTTCTATGCTTTTGAGCACCGTTGCTATGGACACCACCGTTGCCTTGCAACGGGACTTTTAAATGTTTGAAAAATCATAAAAAAATTATTTTTTCGAAAATCAAAAATGGCCTTTGAGGCTTTTATGCGCACTATAATCAACCTCTTTGTCAAAAAATTTCAGACCGATCCGTCAAAAACTATATGACTAGTATGCAATTATGTCGCGACCACCCATGTCGCCTACTGGCTTGTAATTATAATAAATCTCTTTTTTTCTCTCTGAAACACTACACTTGTTAAATAATCTTGAAAAAAAGATAACACAAATAATTTTCCTTCTAACTCTTTGTGGTAATAACTCCATCATTATCTTATATATAAATATAAATACTTCTTTGTCATCTTTCAGCAACAAAAAAAAATTATCAGTAGCATCTACAATGGATGATATTTTTTTCATTTTCATCGTGAGAGAGAATTAAACTCATTTCGTTTGGGATAAAATGTCTTTGTAGTGACATTCATTAATTATTTTCATGTTCATTAACTGGTCTAAAATGGCTGATGCTCATTTAAACAATTGTTGTTTCCAGCCTTCTTACTACTTAACAGCAATAAGTCTATTAACCAATTGTCATGGGCCGTTTGGAAGAAAACTAACATGTTGCGAATATATACCTGAACCAAGCTTACTCAACGCATGTATATGATGTTCCTTTTTTTCATTTTTCCTGCTTTTATCAGCAATATAAACTCTATAATTGAGTTTAGTAAATCAATGTACACTTCATTGTCCTCATATTTCAAATTCAACGGTTTAATAAAATAACTTGAATCAATCCTCATACATGTTGCTCGTTTTCCATCTTTGGTGAGAAGAAACATCAATCTGGAGGTTTAATTTAACAGGTGGTCAGGTAGAACACAAAAACCTCAATTCATCATTAAATATCAATACCTTTACTTTAGCAAGATAGAACATTGCTGGTTCTTCTGTAGGAATGAGACCCGCTATGGTTTTTGAATCTGCTGAATATTCATTGTTTTGAAGAGCCTTCACAACATAATCAGGAGGTCAATTTATCTCTTCCACTTGTTGGAATAATTCTTCATAATCATATTCTAATTTTCCCATATTCTCTAGTTCTTCCTCCATCATTTGACTAAAACCTTTTATCATTTGAAGTTTTAAAAGAGTATATTCTATCATGGGAAATGTAGATATTTGTTGAGGAGTTTTTAAAAATTTTCTCTTGTTTTCTTTCAAACGCTTCTTCACCCAGTAGTTTCTGTCTCCGTTTCTTCTTTATGTCTTCCTGTTGCTTTACCACTTTTGAAACCAACTCTTGATGTCCCTGAAATCTTCTTACTTGTTTTTTCGCATCCACTTATATATTGAAAAATATAATTTAGTATCTCATCTTGTTTCACAACAATAGATTTATATCTTCCAGTTGTGTGTTTCAAATACTCCTCGAATTCCTTTTTACTACAGAACATAGAACAATTGTCTCACCAAAAATTATTTATATCTATTAAATTTAACTTAAATAAAATAAAAGTATTGGCATTGTTTCGAATTGAGTGATGAGGGAGTTGAAAGTATGATTGACAAAGATAAATACAATTACAAGAAGAATGTCTCCCTCTTGTGTAGTAGGTATCATAACCATTTGGTTTCTCTCATTAAAACGATCATCAAAGATGACGAGATTCTTCTTTGATGCTACTAAATCTTCGGGTGAAGGCATTTCCTCCGTATTATCACTATGAATACTAGTTATAGGTCTTGATTTCATTTTACATTTTTATGTTTCACAAAATAGTTGTATTATATCTTCAATGTTGCAATAATTTAGTTTGTTTTGAAGTTTACATTAACCAATGATGTCTTCTTTTTGAAGACCCACATTAAAACCTTGTGAGAGTAGTTAATGCTCAGGTTGAAAACTTGACTTTGTGAAAATTATTAAATAATCATAATCTTAAAAGTTTGGAGTAAGGAACATCTTTAAAAGCAAGCAGGTTTTTCCACATCCGCTTGAACCAACTATGAGATATCTTAATGAATTTGAAAGATTTTTATGGTTGTTAAATTTTATTTTATTTTCCCAAATGGGTAAATCATTCATTTATATATTTATATAATAAATAATTTTTATTTTTATTGGCTTTAATAGAAACTATGTTTTATCCTGAGATCAGGTTTCACTTCAAGATGATCCATTATTTTATTTGTACAATATATTGTGTTGATATTTCCCTGAAAATGACAATCGTGAATAATAAATAACATAAATCCATTAAACATTACCCTGATTTGATCAATCTTTTCTATTGTAAGAAAAGGTGTAGTACTGTTGCGGGCCGGGCATCGGCGACGAGCACGACCGCCAGGTGGAGCAGTAGAGTCGGCTCTGCCGATCACCTGGAAGTTAGATCGTATCTTTTCGGAAAACTCCGAAAAGTACGGGTCCCTTATCGGACCGTGAAGCGTCAATATTTCTACGACATGGTACAGGGTTATTTGCCAATTTTCAAAATACCTAGATATCCACGTGGCAATTTACCGAGTCTCCACACCCTCGACGGCACCCGTAAGGAACGAGCCGCGAGCATACTCGAACCGTGTGCGACCCGAGCGGATGGTCACAGAGATCCGTCAGTCCAAATGTCCCCTTACGGCGGCACAACGGCCTTGCAAATTTACCAACACGCAGCATGCTAAGCCAATAGAGGAAAGGATACGAACGAGCTGATACATTTCATAAATGGGGATATTTAATAACAATAGGGAAATGAGGGGAGCACATAAGGGCAGAGTTATCCGAATATTGATAAGCACGTATGTACAGCAAGGCACTTAACAATTCATTACTGAGCAGACTGGCGCCACAAACACACATACGCACACACCCAAAATAATCGGACCAAAAGCGGTCTTTATTGAGGCCTCCAGCTTGGATGGAGAGGCGAGCTGCAGACCAGAACCTGCCTCGGACCTGTCCACCTCGTGTGGTCTTCGAGCTGATTCGCACCGGGCACCAGCGAGAGGCGAGCCGAATCCAGACACCGGCGAGCCATGATCAGCCTCCCGAGCTCCGGCAGATCCTTTCGCGCTTCAGAACACGCGCTGGTGAAGACGAGGCGCCGATCCTTCACAATCCACTGAGTTGATTCAACCGAAGAACCACCAACCACCTTCCGTGCTCTCCAAACAGCCACCAACCAAGAACAAGAACCCAGAAGAGCCAATTCTGTCTCTCCGTTCCCTCCTTATCCCTCTCTGGCGCAGCTCGCTTCCAGCATGGCTCATTCGCCGTCTGTGGGGACTGTCGCATCGAATTTCTTGGAGTCCCCAAGTGAGCTGATTCATGTCCATATTAGGGGAATGGAATTCAGTTCGCTCATCGTTGGGTGGGGGCTGTCGCATCCCATTTCTTGGAGTGCCGAAGTGAGCAGATTCATGTCCAGATTAGGGAACGGAATTCAGTTCGCTCATCATTGGGTGGGGGCTGTCGCATTCCATTTCTTGGGGTGCAGCCAAGCGATTCGATTAGTGTCCATATTAGGGAATGGAATTCAGTTTGCGAATGCATTCTGAACACACCCGCACTTCAGCAAGCGCGCGGAGAATGCCGGGAGCAGAGGGTTTTCGTTAGTGTTGTCGTTATCGTTGGTGTTGTTGCCATCGTTGGTGCTGTTGCCATCGTTGGTGTTGTCGCCATCGTTGGTGTTGTTATCGTTGGTGTTGTTATTATCGTTGGTGGTGTAAAATAAAAGAAAACCCTGACTATCAAAGTAACTCACAGCACATTTACATTTATTCACCCATTAGACGAGGGAAAGGGGAGCTATCTATCCACATTCACTTATCGAAATAACTGAGCTATCGGTCCTGAATGTTGTGTGCTCATGGCTTCCAGATTCACATCAGTACCACCATTTTTTTTTTGTATACCTTGTCGAGGCTCGTATCAGAGCAAACACACAACTCACAGCAAGGGGGCATGAGACAAGAGGGGCGGGAGTGGGAGGGACAAAACAGTGGGGAACAGACACATTCGGTGAACTGTGGAAGGGAGAGGGATGGGGATGGGACGGGGAACATGGCGAAGAGAAGATGGACATTTCAGGGACTTTCAGGAAGGAAAGCAGGGGAATTGAAGGAAGTGGGCTTGGGTGGATTATCGGGGGTAGAAAAGATCGAGGATTTGGATGGGGGATGATAAGAGGTGGTGGTGAACAGCTGTTTTGAAAGCCTGGAGGGAAGAATGGGAATGAATAGAGTGAGGAAGTTTATTCCAAAGGCGGGAAAAAAGAGGAATGAAAGAGTGAAGATGAGCAGTGATTCGTGATTTTGGTAGTTTTACCAGAAGGGGGTTGTTGGCGGACCTTGAGCGCCCTGTGGAAATGTGGTAGGGACAAATCACAGAGAGAGCAGGGGGGGGCAAGGCTGTAGAAGAGTCGGTAGAAGACAGAAAGACCACCAACCAACCTGCGGTGATCGAGTGAGAGGCCCAAAGACTCAGCTTCATTGCGGGAGATGCCGATGATCCTAAATGCCCTGGTTTCGATAGCGTGAAGCCGAGAAAAGTGGGAGGCAGGAGCACCAGCCCAGAGGGGAGAGCAGTACTCCATCAGGCTGTGGACAAAAGCTTTGTAAGTGGTCAGGAGCTCAAGAGGGCCGAGGAAGGACTTTGCACGATGGAGGATTCCCAGTCGGCGACTGGCTTTTGAGGTGAAGTTGCAAATGTGACTTTCCCAGGAAAGGTCATGGCAGATAGTGAGACGCAGAAGCTTGAAAGAAAAGACTTCTTCCAGAGGATTGTTGAGAAAG
>BROF01004979.1:26057-44057 GCA_024346535.1 Eptatretus burgeri
TGTGAAAGAGAAAGGTAGAAAGGTTTCACAACTCCACCATCTGCTGCACCTCCCCACCCCCCAAATCATCATGGCTTCACTGTGGGTTTTCACAGAGATCTAATAAACCCCAAAGGGCAAACCAAGGGCGCTCTCAATCATTGCTTGGAGTTCTTTCTCATTTAGTACCACAAACCCTAGAGCTTGTATGACCTCAAGGAGTTATTTATAGCCTGTATGCTTTCTGACCATATATGGGCAGCAAAAGAAGTAAAAAAAAAAATAGGAAATTAAATTCCTTAAAAGGTGATTGATCCACCGTCTTCTCTTTGTAGCAGATCGATCACCATTGAAGGCATTTTATTGATTATTATTTGTTTTGTCATGAAACTCCAATTGCTTGGTTGAGAAACACCAACCTCATGATCATGTGTAGCCATCACTTCCTCAACAAATGCCATTAGAAGAACCACAAGCCTCAAGTTCTGTAGAAAGGTTTCACAACTCCACCTGCCTGGTCGTCCAGCTTCCTCACTTATGACATGCACACAAGGGAAACGGACAAATTGCTCGACATTCGACACAAAACTACAGGAACTTCTCAGTTGCAACGATGGTTGCATTGTTATGGTACCAGGTCTCCTTGGCCCATGACCATCTCGAGCCGAACGGTCTACGCTCCTCAACCTGTGCGACCTTCAACTGGGATTATCGGTCGTTAGAGGAGCTGCACTGATCTTTAAGTGCAGCTTTAAGGTTTCCAGTATTTGATAACAGATTAAATCAACAGGACATTAATCGAAGTGTGCTGGCCACTGTCGGAAGCAAGGAGAAGCTGATGTTTCCGGCGTTAAACCTTCATCAAAGTGAAAGAGCGTCGAACTTGCTGTGTTGAAGGGTTATTGCCTGGAATGTCATCTTTTCATTTGCTCACTTTGGGGTGGGCATTCCATAATCAATGTCTTGTTGATTTCATTCATCGTTCTACCTGTCCACCGACGCAGATCGACACTAGCTTTCACCAGCAAGTCCAGTTCTTCATTGTACATTTTTCCTGTACTGCATTGAAAGCCAATGGAGCCCAGTTAAAGACCTTGGCGTGTTCCCTGCCCCCATGTTAAACCAATACCTGCAAAGGTTATTTTCATTGACACTTAGTTTCCTCGACCCGACCCTAAAAGGGGCATTTGTCATCCTTACTTCCAGGGTGGTGAGCATCTGGTTGAGAGAAGTCATTGTCCTTTTTTCGATGTACAACAACTCTGGTCCTTATAAAGACTAGTTTTCCATTGTGTTTTGACTGAGGCGACTCGAAATGGGTTTTAAGGAAGGCAGCATTGTTGGAACGAACTGAGCATGGTCAAGATGGCGATGGTGATGAGCATTAGAGAGACAGGTCAACATGTACTCAAATGGGCTGAAATTTAGCCATAAGAGTCACGATTAAAGTGAAAGTCATGTTCAGATGTTGTTTGGACCCAAATGGGCAGAGCTTATTGTGAATGACAACACAAGAAAACAGTGCGTTACATAAAGGAGATGCTGTTACTTCTATTTCATTTGTTAGGTCAGGTCAGATTAGATCTGTGACTTGCTACAGGTACCATGTAAACCTGGACTCACCTGTTTCATGGTCGGGTTGTCGGTGACTAAACCGTCTCCCACACCAGGTTTCGTGGTGAGGAGGGAGTATAATATGGACACCAGCAGGATGAAAAACAAAACCTGTCAAAGGACAGAGGAGCTCTTTGTGAGCCAAGAGCCATCCATATTTAGTGCCCAACTGTGTCTGCAGACGTCCACCTGCAGTTGGGTTACTTTTTATTCAGAGAATGGTTGTAGGATTTGCACTCCGGCCACCGTAAAAACCCTTCATTCTGCAAAACATATTAAAAGCAAAAAAAAAAAAAAATCTGAAAACCCACTCCGTGGGAGTACCTCCTGTGCAGCTTCCCTTCACAGGGCAGCTCACTGGATGATGGGATTAGGGCAAACCCTTTGGGACCCCTGAGGGTTAACCTGAGGTGCTCCATTCGGGTGGGTGCCTGGAACATCCTATCCCTAAGAGAGGATCATAACCTGTCTCTGTCTTCATCTGAGTCCGAGTATTTGAACATCGGTATTGAAGGTATTGAACGTCCTTGATGTTGCCGATAGATGTCTTGGAACTCACCGGAGGGTGAAGAAAAATTTTGTCTCTCAAGAGACACTGGATACCATTGACCAGAGTCACAGGGGCCAGGCTGAATGGCAGAGATGAGCTGTTCAGGGAGCTGAGGCATAAAACTGTCCGTGCACTAAGGGTGGACAAGGAGGCCTTTGTGCAAGAAATCTATGAGGGGGTAGAGCATCACCTGTGGTCAAGTGATTCTCATCCCGCTTACAGGGGAATTCATGCATTGTGTTCCTCCAACCCCGTCCCTTGGTGTACTGCAGTTAGAGTAGAGGGTGGTCCTCTTGACAGAGGAGTCCGAAGTCAAGGCCCGCTGGGCCAGTTATTTTGAGCGGCTGTACCACGCTGACACACCAGCTATTGAGTTGGATGTAAGGGGTGTTACTATCTGTATTGCTGATGCTCCAATCAACTGTGGTCTGCCTTTGTTTTTAGAAATACATGCTGCAGGGAACTGGTTGAAATGGGGTGGAGCTTCTGGGATCTGTGGCATCCATGCTGAACTTCTCAAGGCTGGTGGAAATGCTGTACTCATGTCTTTGCATGCAGTTGTGTGCTCTGCCTGGAACACAGGCATCATCCCAACTGACTGGAGGAGGGGCCTTGTTGTCCCTCTTTGCAAAGGGAAGCGTGATCGCCAAGACTGCAACAACTACCGAGGGGTGACGATGATCTCAATGCCGGACAAGGTCTTTGCTCGGATAATTATTGATAGAGTTCACCACCATCTGCTTGAGCACCAGCCTCCAGAGCAGTTGGGCTTTACACCAAAGAGGTCAATTATTGACGGTATCCTTGCTCTTTGTGTCCTTACCGAATGCAGACAAGAGTTTTGGCAGGTGCTGCTTGCAGCTTATGTTGATCTCTGTAAAGCGTTCGATTCAGTGAATCGGGATGTCCTCTGGAGGATTCTTGGTCTTCGTGGGATGCCAACAAAACTGATCAATCTGATGTCTGAACTCTACTCTGGTACTGAGAGTGCTGCAAGATGTGATGATGCCATCTCTGACTTATTTGTAGTTGTTACTGGAGTTCATCAGAGGGGTGTACTGGCCCCCACACTTTTCAGCACTTGTATGGACTGGATTCTTGGGAGGATGTCGGAGAGATCAAGCTGCGGTGCATCGTTTGGGAATGTCAAGATCTCTGATATTGATTTCGCTGATGATGCAGTCATCTTTAGGGAGACTCGAGATATCCTTTTGGGGGCCCTCGAGGTGCTGAATGAGGAGTCTGATCCTCTGGGATTATGGGTTTCCTGGGTCAAAACATGTTATATTCTGTGCGCGAGAGCACAGAATATAACATGCAGAATACTGTGGAAAGTGGCAAAGCACACAAAGGGTGAGGGTAAGAATGAGGGAAAAGGGAGGGGGTGAAGGACATGGGGGGTTTTTCATAATTTATTCTACATCGGGCTGGTTGCATCATTCCTGGGAGCACCGCTCTGTTGCTGATGCAGTGCCCTCTGCAGCAGTGCCCTCTGTAGGTTATGGCAGGAATTTGTACTTTCTTCAGGGTGCCAGCGATAGCTCGCCAACTCTCCATGAAGGACACCATGGGATCTGTAATGTCCACCAACTAAATCCGTCAGATGGGGAGCCCAGTTTGACGTCCATCCGATGGACCACACACATTGGTTGAATCATCCTACCTGTGAAACGGGACTCAAACCCAGGCTAAACGGCTCATAGGTGAGTGTGAATTCCTCTCGGCCATCCTGACAGCCCACGCAGAGAGTGAACGAGTTGGAAACGAGTGCACACAAAACAGCGGGCTTGAAAGAGTAGGAAGGGGAAAAGCAGGGATGAAACAGCAATGGAGCAAAAAACGAAAATGAGGTTGAAGGGGAAGTTGAGATAAACACAATAACCTAGAAAGGAAGGGGGTGGGGGGGGGGGGGTAGACTTGTGAAGTTTTAAAAATGGTCGAAGGAATCATGGGTCTGGATGACCTGAAGAGGAGGTGGCCACAAGCATTCTTGAAGCCACAGTTGGTTGAAGAGTTGAACCAATGAGTGGAGGTGAGCAGTAAGCCGGGGAGATGTCGTTTCCAGAGTTACACTCGACTGTTATTTCCGAGCTGGATTTCTTGGGTGGACTCCGGGAGGTTGGATTGTGGTTTCAATGTATTTCCTACACGTGAACATATCAGAGCAATCTCCAGTGTGGGCTTTCCGTTTGCGTTTAATGCTGGAAGCTACATGCTGCTGCCAAGGCTAAATGGTCGTTTAAATTGAGAGAAATATTCGCAATAAAATGTTGGACAAGTTCAGTTTATTTCTGAAATTGATCAAGGATCAAAAGCTGACTGTTCAAAGCGCTGTCATTGTGCTCTTTACGGCTGCGATGCTGGAGACCCACCAGTACTTGGCCTTTCGGTGTCCCTGCTCGCTGGGCCTCAACCTTCCATATTCATTGATCTCCGTGGCCTTTCCAGCCATTATGATTCTCGTTCTAGGCTTTGCCATGTCTCGCAGGACATGGCGCCTCGCCACGGGCTGCTGTTATCGGCGGAAAGGTAACAAAAACAGGTGAGTTACTGCAGGTGGACTTATGTTATTACGCAAACAAATAAATAAATATGTTGCGTTTTCAGTTCCTGCAATTACTGTCAAATGCAAACGTCATGCTGCCTCCGAAATTGATTGTTGTAAGTACAGGGTAAGACCCTTGGTCATTCAGATGTAAGTACAAGGCTAGACCCTTAGCCATTCAGACTTCCTATAACGACATAAAGGAATGGGTCAACCACCATGAGACACACACACACACACACACACACACACACAAGCATCATATGTAGACCAACGCAGTGTCCCCATCATGAAGGTCGTTGATGGTCCAGCTGGGTTTTTTTTTTCAACTTACAGTCCAATAGTGATGCGGTAGTTCTCCTGAGATGAACTCGACTTTACATTCTGAAGATTAGAATGCAATCCCGAATGCTGCTGCTTGCAGATGTGTTGGAAGCAACAACTTCTGGGATGCCGGTCCAGTGTCCTCAGCATCAAGCCCCCACACCTGTACCCTCAAAAACGTGAAAACACGTCCACAGTAGTGCCGTGCACTTTCACCTGTAGACGACGTATAAGCGGACAGGTTGACCCATGAGTAGGTCCAGATGGTATTAAACGATTTACGCTGATAACCATGTTCTGGAGTGTGTGTCCCCATCTTGACAGGCAAGATCTTTCAGGAAAACGCATGGTGCACGTTTTGTGCTCGCTCTCTGGTCAGGCTCTGCTCGGCCCCTTCACGTGGATCGTGGTGGCTCTGCTCGATGGAACATACTACACGTGTGCGGCGGTTGAGTACTACGGAATCGGTTCCCTGACTCCACAAAGAGACAACACCACTGTACTCGCATGGCTGGCGTCCATGCCCTGCAGAAACTTGAGCAAAATAAGTCCGGGGTCTGTGCGGGACCTGCAGGTGGTTGCGTTGCGTGAACTCGTGGCACACTCTCAGGTGCGTAAAAAGCTTGAGCACAGAGATCTCTTCCGGGCAATTGGTCCATGATGTCTCACCCATGAGACATGTTTTTCAGTTGATTTTATGATTTTTTTTTTCCAAGTCCCCATCAGCGACGTATCTTCTCTCAAATGACGAGTCGTTTTGTTAATTTAAGTCTTGGACCATAAATCAATCCTATAGGAGTCTATAATCATAATTTTCCAAACAAATTCCTCATTATGAGGAGAAACAAGGTGATGGCTTTTGATTCGCAACTGGTAAGGTGGGAAACAAATCAATACAAGGAATATATATATATATATATATATATATATATATATATATATATATATATATATATATATATATATATATATATATATATCAGTAAGCATGACGTCACAGCAGAGAAAGAGCAAAGTTAATTTGGAGACGATGCCATGCATAAAGTATTGGAGGAAGAGGAACAAGCATGCAGGTGTGTCGTGAATAGGAAGCTGCAAGAACAGTCGTTGTTAGACACCTTCAAAGTTATATATCAGACAAAAATGTACAAAATAAATGTCAAATCATCTCTATTTATGAAAAATAATGAAGGAATATATATATATATATATCCACTTCAAATTTCCACATTCTAAACATATTATAGTCTGTTCTCTGAACACTTAGTCTAGGTAGACCATAAGTATATCCTGGTTTGTAGAGTCAAGGAAACAGCTGGACACTGGACATAGATAAAGACTAACGGTCTTCAATTTCAATTAATGAAATTCTGAGTTCTTACAACATGAAACCTTCAAGTGGAAAACTCATCTCCAGACTCGTGGTTACAAAAACATGAGGAACATTAACCTTGAAGGAGTTTTAATCTGGTCACATCGGCCATGTTTATCATGATGGTCACATCGGCCATGTTTATCACGATGGTCACATCGGCCATGTTTATCATGATGGTCACATCGGCCATGCTTTTATCATGATAGTCACATCGGCCATGCTTTTATCATGATGGTCACATTGGCCATGTTTATCATGATGGTCACATCGGCCATGCTTTTATCATGATGGTCACATCGGCCATGCTTTTATCATGATGGTCACATCGGCCATGTTTATCATGATGGTCACATCGGCCATGCTTTTATGATGATGGTCACATCGGCCATGCTTTTATCATGATGGTCACATCGGCCATGTTTATCATGATGGTCACATCGGCCATGTTTATCATGATGGTCACATCGGCCATGCTTTTATCATGATGGGCACATCGGCCATGTTTTTATCATGATGGTCACATCGGCCATGTTTCTATCATGATGGTCACATCGGCCATCTTTATCATGATGGTCACATCGGCCATGTTTTTATCATGATGGGCACATCAGCCATGTTTATCATGATGGTCACATCGGCCATCTTTATCATGATGGTCACATCGGCCATCTTTATCATGATGGTCACATCGGCCATGTTTTTATCATGATGGGTCGGTTGAGAGACAGGAGAGGGGAGTGGGGAAGTCCAAGCAGTGTATACTAAGAGAAAGGAGGGAGTTGCGTTGAGGCCAAAATTCCCTCCACATTTGCAGACGCAATAAATAGATGGCCACTTTGCACGCACACACACACACACACACACACACACACACACACACACACACACACACACACACACACACACACACACACACACACACACACACACACCGTGCTTTTGGAAGACTAACTGTTCGCGTGTGCCTCCAGCTGATGGGCTGGATACTCGTGGGAATAGTGGGCATCACAGCCTTCGCTGTGGCCTGCTGCAGGGTCACCAGATCACCGGTCGGCTTTATGCAGCTCGAGTACTGGAAGGAGTACGTTCAGGCCGAACGGGAGGCCTTTGAGGAGGCAACCAAAGAGCACGTCCAAGAACTAGCCACGACTAACGCACAAATGTTCTTCACTTCCAGTGTGGAACCGAGGTCAGTAATTTGTCTGGCTTTAATCCTTCTAAGTTCCTTTTATGGTGGTCACTCACCGGTCATGATCATTGTTCCTGATCATCATAAAATTGCATTTTAACGCCTTTGAACAGGTAGTTCAAAGGTCTTTGAACACGTTAAGATCTTTGACTTGCTGTTTTCTTTGAATGAGTTTTTATTTGAACACCTGCGGCTCACGTGATCACCAAATGGAAGTTTCAAGAACACGTGATTATCTTGCTGGTTTTGTTTTGTTGATATTTGTCCTCCAAAGAGATGATCCATCCATCTGAGGACAATGTGCTATTGATAGTCTGAGAGGTTGGTGCTGACTGCATCTGTTGTTTGTCAGGCACAGGTGTCCTCTGTAACCATGACAATCCGGTATTTAACAAAAGACTTTGCCCAGGGGATTGGGATGGAGGAATTTGGAAATTGGCCGGGGTACCCGCACACAATGGCCTATTATTTTGAAAAATACGGTGGGATTATTTACCGGCTACAAGAGAATGGCAGCAGTGATAGCAAATGGGACAATCGGATTAACTTTCCTTTGTTACCTGCCCGGACAATCGTATTTGGAAATCGCGGTTGTACGTTTCCACTGGATGTCTCAGAGCATCCAATCAGGACATCGAACTCCTCCAGTGGAAATGGACCCAAAATGGCCACATCATGCTGCCATCTACACTTGTTGAACCTGGTTTATGACATTTGGTATCTTGAATTTATCCAAGCTGATCTCTTTGGCTACATTTTGGCTAAAGCGGGTTCCTTTGGCTAAATCACCACTGTACTGGACACAGAACTGGCTGCCAAGATATATAAAGCAGGTGTTGGTAACCTTCATGCTGTCATCACACTTCTGTCAGAAGTGAGTGGATAGACTCAGACAGTGAAACAAAAAAAGTGACTCGAAAATACGAAGCATCCTGCTTCCAGGTCAACTCATGCCTGGGTGAGTCCACAACTGGACCTGGACCAGATGTAGGTTTTGGTGGGAGAGGCAGCACCACCAATGATAACACAACCTATGACTGGACACGCATGGAGTCTTCCTCCAATCTTACGCCAGGATCTATGGCTCGTAATTACTTACCTGGATGGAGATCGGACCAAAACACTCGGTGCATGTAGTCAGTGTAATCGGTGTGTGTGTGGATATGGGTCACACGCATGGCATGTTACAAACCCAATTAGTCACCCGTGCAAAGAGTGACTTGCCTTCCAATGACCCTCAACTTCAGTCCCTGGAGACGACAGTATGGCATATTGCGCATGGTCACAGAATGCACATCATTTGCTCGTTTATCACTGGCTTTTCACTTTACCTGTGCGGCTGTTCTTGTCCGCTGCTCAGAAGTTGAGGTTCTTGTCCGCTGCTCAGAAGTTGAGGTTCTTGTCCGCTGCTCAGAAGTTGAGGTTCTTGTCCGCTGCTCAGAAGTTGAGGTTCTTTTCCGCCCTTTTGCTCGTTGAGATGAAAATATAAACATGAAATACGACCGTGTCAACACCAATTAACATCACTCATTCCCTAGGGTGTGTTCTGGGAGCAAGCGGCTTGCTGTTTCTTGCTATCGCTTGTCAAGCCAGCTGTTCTGTATCAACCACTTTGTAAGCAGCTTGCTAAGCCGCTCGGCAAGCGGAGAAAATGATTAAAGCAGGTGTTTGGCGAGCGGTAAGCGAGCTGCTTGTGAGCGGAACACTTCGACATGTTACTTTCATTGTGACTTCTACTTTTCATTCTAATTATTTTTATTTCTTTAAAATCTCCAAACATGCAAAACCCATCCCAGCCCTCCCCCAAAATGCACACCGGCAGGTGTCCTGATAATGTTGGCATGAGGCTCCTCTTTCTAACTCCTCATTCCCTCTCTTTCTTTAATCCTCTTCCTGGTACTCTCTTGTAGTCGCCGCAAACAAATTAAATTCGTTTGGTGGAACTTCTTGGCACAAAAAGATCGAGTAAACCCGAAAACAACGGTCTGGGCATCATTAGATGGAGGACCACGATCGCATGGTTTCCATGGAAACCGCCCTGTTGTTAAGCAGTGCCGAGCACTCCGTTCCGTTGTGGTGCTCGCTGAGCGCTTTGAATCAAGTAAGCCGCTTGCTGAGCGGTAAGTAAGCCGCTTGCTAACGGAATACTACCCAGGTGTGAAGTCGCTGCGTCACGTGATAATAAATGACGCCATTGTGCATGCGATTAACTGCGATTTTCTTATCTCACCTTTCAGTGAAGGGTTTATTGAACCCACAACGGAGAGTTGGGATGCCGTGACACACCTGTACACGTTCTCTCCAGAAAACGTCTACTACAGTGTGCTCCATGAATGGGCAGCGTCTCATGGCAAGCGCAGTTCAGGTCCAGGCAGTATCTGCGAAGCATTGACCTTTGTGGACGGTCGACTCCCACCTCGTCAGCGCGTGGATCCTTCACACATCGAAGAGCTTGAAGCTTTGATCGATGAGAATACGGGGAGAGAAGTGGGGGTTTGAAACCAAGACACACAATGAGCCTTTACTCTCACCCTTTGGTGAACCGATCGAAAATAGACACATTGTGGTTATCAGCCAAGTTATTTTTTGTATACCTTGTCGAGGCTCATGTAGAGCTAACACACAACGCACAGCAAGGGGGGCATGAGACAAGAGGGGCGGGAGAGGGAAGGGCAAAACGGTGGGGAACAGAGACATTAGAAGATCTGTGGAAGAGAGAGGGATGGGACGGGGAACATGGGGAATAGAAGATGGACATTACAGGGACTTTCAGGAAGGAAAGCAGGGAATTTGAAGGAGGTGGGCTTGGGTGGATTATCGGGGGTAGAAAAGATCGTGGATTTGGATGGAGGATGATAAGAGGTGGTGGTGAACAGCTGTTTTGAAGGCTTGGAGGGAAGAACGGGAAAGAATAGAGTGAGGGAGTTTCTTCCAAAGGCGGGAAAAAAGAGGAATGAAAGAGTGAAGGTGAGCAGTGATTCGTGATTTTGGTAGTTTTATCAGAAGGGGGTTGTTGGCGGACCTTGAGCACCTTCTGGAAATGTGGTGGGGACAAATCGCAGAGAGAGCAAAGGGGGGGGCGAGGCTGGAGAGGAGATGGTAGAAGACAGAAAGACCACTGACCAGCCTGCGGTGATTGAGTGAGAGGCCCAAAGACTCAGCCTCATTGGGGGAGATGCCAATGATCCGAAATGCCTTGGTTTCTACAGCGTGAAGCCGAGAAAGGTGGGAGGCAGGAGCACCAGCCCAGAGGGGAGAGCAGTACTCCATCAGGCTGTGGACAAAAGCTTTGTAAGTGGTCAGGAGCTCAGGAGGGCCGAGGAAGGACTTTGCACGATGGAGGATTCCCAGTCGGCGACTGTCTTTGGAGGCGAGGTTTGAAATGTGGCTTTCCCAGGAAAGGTCATGGCAGATAGTGAGACCCAGAAGCTTGAAAGAAAGGACTTCTTCCAGAGGATTGTTGAGAAAGTGGATGGGGGGGGGGGGTTCTAAACGGTCCTTTCGAAGAGACATAGTGAGAGTGTGAGATTTGTCCGGATTGAAAGACATGTTCCACGTGTTGGACCAGTTTGTGATTTTATCCAGATCTACAGTGAGCGGAGAAGCTGATGATGATGAGATCATTGACGAAAACCGGAACAAGAAACAGAACAGGGCCCAGAACGCTACCTTGAGGAACTCCAGCCTGGACAGGAAGAGGGGGTGAAAGAACTCCATTTAGGGCCACACGTTGACTGCGGCAGGAGAGGAAGTCTGCGAGCCATGAGTGGAGATGGCGTTGGATACCATAGGAAGAAAGTTTGGTGAGCAGGGCAGGGTGCCAGACTGTGTCAAAAGCACGTGATGTGTCCAGGGATACGGCTCAGATTTCCTGTCTGGCATTGAGGACCTCCATCCATTGTTGGGAGAGCAGAAGCAGCATATCCAGGGTCGAGGGACCTGGTCTGAAACCAAATTGATGATCGGAAACCAAGCCATTGGAGAAGAGGAAGGATTTAATGTCTGAAGCGATGATGGATTCCATAACCTTGCTGATGATTGGGAGAACACTGATTGGTCTGTAGTTGCAGGGATCTGTTTTTGCACCTTTTTATGCAGGGCAGTGATGTTTGCTGATTTCCAAGCAGATGGCAGATGACCTTGAGCAAATGAGAGGGTGAATAGAAGAGAGAGAGGGTGAGCAAGAGCAGAAGAGCAGGCTTTGAGGACACGTGGGCTGATGCCATCTGGACCAGTTGCAGAATCTGAGTCGAGGTTTGACAGCAAGCTCTCCCCCTTGTCAGGAGAAAAGGACACGGAGTCCAGGGACAGTTGGGTGCGACTGGGTCAGGTGGGTAGAGAAAGTAATGGGTTTTGGACACAAGATTTAGCTGCAAACACCGAGTTTAGGCATTCAGCTTTTTCACGTGCGGTATCAGCAGTGCGGCCATTTGAGGTAAGGGAGGGAATGGAGGGGAATATACACCAGAAACAGATTTGATTAGATGCCACCAGAATTTGAAGGAGGGAGAGAGGTTTGAAAGTTCAGACTTGAGATGAGAAAGATGTTGTTTTCTGGCTCTCCTGAGGGTAGATACACACTTGTTCCGAGCTTTATGGAAGTAACTGAGAATGCCTTCAGTTGGGTTTGCTTTTCATGAGGCAAAGGCAAGTTGTTTCAGGACAACTGCCTCACCACAAGCTTCAGTAAACCAAGGGCGGGAGGAAGGGTAGGACAATTGAAGATGAGAGGGGATGAAACTGTGCATGAGGGAGAGCAAGTTTCTTTGAAAGAATTCCAAGGATGAGTTGATGTTGGAGAAAGTAGTGTTAGGAGACCAGTCTATAAATTTGATGGCTGCTTGGAGACCCTGCCAGTCGGCTTGAGTGAAATTCCAGACTCGACGGCGGTGAGGTGGTTCTCTGATAATAGCCAGAGAGATGTCCACTTTGACAAGGACGTGGTCAGAAGAACCGATTGGAGCGGAGAAAGAGCAGCAGATATTGTCAGGGAAATTTGTCAAAATCAGATCCAGAAGAGATGGAGTACCATTGGTTGAGATCCGGGTCGGGAAGTTGACTGATTGAGTCAGTCCCAATGAGTCGCAGAAAGCTTTTGCTGAAGTGCCACGACAGGTGAGAGAGGTACCCACACCTAGCCAACTGGCATGATGACAATTGAAGTCGCCACATATGAGGAAGAGAGAGTTTGGATGAGAAGATAGAAGTTGGTCCATGTTTTCAGATAGTGATGTGTAGATGGAGTCATCACTGTTTGGTGGATGGTACAGTACACATATAAACATGAGGTGGGAGTGGAGGGGAAGGCGTAGCCAGAGGTATTCCTGGGAGTGTGGGGGAGTGAGGGCTGTGCAGGGAGAGTGAGGAATAGTGTCTTTGATGAAGAGAGCAACTCCTCCACCAGGACGATGCTCAGGTCTGTCATACCGGAGGAGGAAGTAACCAGGGAGAGATACATGGGAGTCAGACACGTCTTGGGGGAGAAAAGTTTCTGTTAGGCAGATTATGTCTGGTTTGTCAGTGGCAGCCTGTATGGAAAGATCTGAAAGGTTTGAGCGAAGGCCCTGGATATTTGAGGTCCACACTTTTCATTAAGAGGTTGTGGAAGAGGCTTTGGGTGCAGGGGATGGGGTGGGCGTAGGACAAGGGACGAGGGGGGGAGGTAAGGAGGGTTGTTGAAAGAGTGTGAGGGATTGCAGAATAGCTAGGGGAGGGGGCTGAATGAGGAGGAGAAAAGGCTCTGTGGTGCTGGGGGAGAGGGGGACAAGAGAGGGGGAAGAAAGCAGTTGAGGATTTGAGGAGGTGGAGTGAAGAGATGGAGGTGAGAGGGCAATGGAAGGAGGCAGCTTTGTGGATGAGAGGGGGGGGCAACTTTGAGAAGGATGAGTGAGGGGGATGAAAGGTGGGAGAACGGTGAGGGGGAATTTTTGAGAGAGGTGAGAGGGAGGCTTGGAGGGAGAAGAGTGGGATGGTTGCTTTGAGAGTGAGGGGTGAGAGGGGTGAGTTGGCACTGAAGTTAGAAAAAAAGAATGGTTGATAGAAAGCGAACGCTCAGAGCAAACTGCGGTTTTAAAAAGTTTAAGGTCAGAGATGCGATTAAACACAAATCTTGATGGATGCAATAAAGGCGAATTCAGAGAATGGAGAGAAGAAACGCTGTAACAGTTGGATTTTTTAGGCAAGGTATGAAGGAAAGGTCGAATTGAGAGCAGTCTGTTTAAATAGCAGAAGAGTCGTGCATTACGATACAGTCAAGAGTACCACACGTGTGAAAGAGGAAGATGAATCATTTTTAGAGATCGTTTTTGTTATTATTATTAATGTTTTAGAGAGTTTTCAACAGATTAGGTCATGGAAGTGTTTTCGAAAAAATCAAGGAAGAAGAAGAGGAAGAAGAGGAAGAGGCGATGAAGAAGAAGAAGAAGAAGAGGTGAAAAAGAAGAAGAAGAAGAAGAAGAAGAAGAAGAAGAAGAAGAAGAAGAAGAAGAAGAGGAAGCAGAGGAAGAAGAATGAGGAGAAAGGTGGGGGTTTTTTAATTTAAGATCAGAAATAGAGTGATTAATTGGGAGGAATGGGGACGTTAGGAAAGTGGGGAAGACAGAAATTGAAGGTAATGGGGAGAAAAACAAATAAACACGATCGTACACTGAGTGGAACCGGTAGGCCTCAAGCCTCAAGGGTAGGCTTCAAGCACCCGGTAAGACAACGTCGACAAAATCTCGCAAAATAGCACGACTTTTGAAACAAAACCGAACTAGGAACACACAGTAACATGTAGGTGACAAAGTAAACAGTTAAAAAGGGACAGATAATGACCGGAAACTTAACTTTGAGATTGTCAGCAGAGAGCCCCGAAGGAGACCTGTCGACGCTCCAAACCCAGAACCGGAAGTTTGCTGCAAACTCAAAATAAATTTATCCGTTTGTTTTTTAAAACCACGTTTGTGAGTTCATTAGTTATTTATACCATCAGGCTGATCCATATTGGGCAATGTAATGATTTGGATAAACTTTTTAAAGGCTGAAAAGAAAGTTTAACTTTGACGAGGTCAGGAGTTAGATCATACAGCGAGTGATACAATGTGTGGCTTAACAATGTTAGCTCCTAAAGATTGCTCGTAAGTTCACGTACAGTTAGCATCAAGCATTTAATTTTAATTTGTTCCCGGTAAATTTGTTAAATGGAGGCTCTCTGCCTCAATTTAAAGCCGTGTGGTCTTGGCTCTAAACGGGTGTCTCATTTGTGGGGGATCTTTGGGCCACCTCTGCAGAATCGATAGGCTGCCGCCATGTTGCGGGCCAGTTTGTGCAGTACTGACTGGGATTATTCTTCAATAACAACAACAATATGTAAGATTGTGCAGTTCTGGCTTCACCTAGGCAACAGCACAACACTTCAGTAATGTCACGTAGCTCTTCAACGAGATGTCTAACTGTATCACCTTGTTCTCTGTCTGACAATAAGTCATACCCTTCCCAGATACAACACAATGTGGATTTGTGTTAGTCTGTCTCCCTTCATAAGGACGATTTAAGAAGGGGTTTATAGGACAATCTTTCAACATCCCTGTGTGTTCACGATGCTCTATTTTTCAGGATAAATGTTTAAAAAAAAAAAACCTCGATTGGAAATTTAGACGGTGACTTGCAACCGGACCTGAAGGGCGGTGTACAGAAACTTTTAAAAAGCAACAATAAATACAAGACACAGGGAGGTGAAATTCACTGCACATGTTGTGTGGCATGTGCAGAGTAAAACGAGTGTTCAATTACGTCCGTAGGATGTCAAATAAATAAATAAGATATAATTAAGCACACCTGACGCAAGGCCGAGGCTTCAGACTTTGGCATGCTCACATTGCTGTACTGTCAAAATGAAACATCCCCGAAGATAAAGAAAATATGATCACATTTGTACATGTCGTGTTTTAGAATAACGCTTTTTCTTGCTACGAAACATCATATATCTTCCAGTCTCCTTCAATATTTGGAATAAAATAATTCCAACCAGTCATTTTGATGGGCTTTTATATGAGTAGATTCTAATACACGAGCAGAGTACCCACCCTATAGATGATCTTGTTCCAAGCATGCAATGCAACACGTTCTTCTGACACATACCTTTATTTGGGCAGTGTATAGGCAACTGACAGCTCTGTGGAGGCAAAAAAATTAATAACCCATGAAGTTACGTACATGAAGCAAAGCCATACCTACTGCTTATAATTCAAAACACCTCACTGCACTGGAAAATGTAGGGACGGGAATACTGTACTGTAAATGGTGGAGACTTGTAATACCCTAATCCATCTGGAGGTGACGCTACACGATACACATTTACATTGAGAATATGCATCTCCCTCCAAAAGTACCAACAAAGATAAAAACACCTCCACAATTGGGGTTATGTTGATCTTATGTAGCAAGTATGAATATAATCGGCCCATGACTGGAGGAGGAGTAGCACGACAAACACCGGTCCATGAATTATAGTTAGGATTCAATAGGTGTGGAGAATCTGGACTATATACGTAAGCCATTTGCTCATCCCTTAAATGAGACCTTCATATCGCTCATCACCGAATTGATCATGTCATGTGTATACATACAGCATGTAGATATAAAGATATTGTTGCGGACTCAGGGGCAGAGACGAAGACCAAGAGGGGTGAGCTACCTCGGGTTCCCACCACTCTCCAGAATCGCAGGCCGTCGCACACAAATAACTTTGTGATGCGGTGTGGGTCGCTAATCGGCCATGAACGCCAATAACTCGACCACGTGACTTAGGGTCCTCCATCTGATACCATTTGCCGAAAGGGCACGTGATCTAATTATTGGGGGACACGCCCTCGGTGCGCACTTGCTCAAACCGGATCACCTTACGAGATCAGATGCAGCCGAGCGGGACTGCTAAGCACGTACCAGCTCGGAAACAGATTGTTGGGGGATAACATCTTGGCTAAACTAGGGTGCGAACCGTGCAGGACCAATGGAGGAAAAGACAAAAACGAGCTGGGAACATTTATATACAAAGCATTTATTTACAATGGCGAGGAAAAGTATGTGGCACATTGAATGGGGTTTATTTGTATGTACAGCAAGGGATAGTATAGTAAGGAATTTGTGGGGTGCGAAAAAAGACAAGCAATATTATAAAAGCAGACACAGAGCAGACTTATCCCATGATAACTTCTGCAATCTTAACTTAAACTAGAACAGGCACCATCACACACACACACACACACACACACACACACACACACACACACACACACACACACACACACACACACACACACACACACACACACACACCTGGGGAAGATTAGATATAGCCCAGAGAGAAAGACAGATGTGGATAAACGATCTCTCAATACCTGGCACGATCTGCATACCAATGCAACCCTGAACGCTTAGGGAGAGGTAGGTGGGAGTAATACGGGTGGTGTCTAAGGTGTGGGTGTGGGAGGTGTGGTGTGTCATGCAATGTGGGGGGGGGTGCAGTGCCAGAGGAAATGGGATTGCGAGTCGGTAATGATGCTCTTTGTGCGTACAAAAAAGACGGAATAGAGAGAGAAGAGAGAAGATGCGTAAGGAGAAAGATCCCTAACCTAGCCATGAATACGTCTGTTTGTGTCGCGTCTACCTCCGTAGGACGCTCCCCCTGAGCATTCCACCTCAAGATGTGGCGCGTTATCTCCTGCTTAATCACTTTGCCGGGGCTCGTGGCAATGTACGCTCCGCACCGGTCCGTCTGGCTGCACGGGGTTGGTGGAACGTCAACAGCATGTCAGGGAGTCTCGGCAGTCGCCCCGGATTAAGCTCTAATTGCACGAAGACTAACGGAAGGTCGATCTGCATGAAGACTTACAAAATAACTGCCTGGGGATCACTGTATGTTGGGTGCCATTGCCTTAGAGGCATGTGGTTTTGTCAAACTGCAACCATTTTTTGTCTGTTCGGTATAAACATGCCCTTACGAGTCACAGTTTGTGTCACTATCGGTAGCTGCAGGCTGTGCAGGGTTTGAGTTTTTTGCTGGGAATTGGATTGGAATCCTGAGTTTGACATTCAAGAAATTCTCTGATATCAATCTCCAACATTACACGGGCTTATCTCTGCGAACACGGATCTTTCCCTGCAATTGTGACTCGTGACGCAAGTTAAAGGCCGATTCTTACAGAAATGCAAACTGTCTTCAGGGAACAAGAAAAACAAATCCACAAAAGGGAACCGCCCAATAATGGACATGAGGGCACGTCAATAAACTGGTGATATATCATTCCCCCAAACCTACTTTAGTGTACTAGCAGAGTACCCGCCTGATGGACGGTCATGTTCCAAGCATGGACGCGTTCTTCTGATGCATATCTTTATTTGAGTGGTGTATAGGCAACTGACATCTCTGTAAAGGCAACCCC